>SRQA01000357.1:0-24910 GCA_018360365.1 Claviceps citrina | reverse complement strand
TTATTAAGTTAATTAGAAATTATAGGTTAGCTTACTATATAAAGCTCCTATAAGGCACTAGACTTTATAATATTTTTTATATCTTAAACCTAGAATTATATAAGGGAGATCTAGAGAGTATACTAAAAGCAATATAGTAAGTACCTTTTCTTATAGGAGAAAATCCTTTATATATTATAAAAGGAATTATTACCTATAAGCATTAGGGAAACTAATAAAAATACCTTATTAAATAAGAAGGTTATAATAACTTAGAGAATATATAGATATATTGCCGTGACTTTATAAATCTATAAGTCCCTTAGGAATATAATTAAAGAATTCTTTAAGAGGAAGCTAGGGTATAGTAATAAGATTAAGAAATAAGAGGGAAGAAGGATAGGAAGTAGCGATATTATAGGTATTATAAGAGGTATATGCGGATTAGAAGCATTAAAAATTTTTAGATTAATTTATAATATTTAAATTAGGTAACATAAAGAGAACCTTCTATAACTAAGATAGTTATAAGCAAAGAGGGTTACCCTATTAGGACTAGAAAGCCATAAGGTTGCCTTAGGCTAATAGGATTTATTTACACAAGCAAGCCTCTATTAGACTTATGTTATATAATAAGGTTATTTACTGCGTATAACCGCTAGACTTATAGCAAAGACCTAGAGGCATATAACACTTATAATTATATAAGCATAGACCTTTAACTAGATTAGATAAAAGGGGGCAAGAATTAAGACTATTACCTATTGCTATATACCTTTAAATAAGCCGTGACTTCCTTAATCTTTCACTCTAATATCCCTAACCTATTCATAACAATTATATTATAAATAGGTTAGGGATATTAGAGTAAAAGATTAAGGAAGTCACGGCTTGTTCAAAGGTATATAGTAATAAGTAACAGTCTTAATTCTTGCCCCCTTTTATCTAGTCTAGTTAGAGGTTTATACCTATATAATTATAAGTATTATATACCTCTAGGTCTTTACTATAAGTCTAGTAATTATATATAGTAAATAACCTTATTATATAACATAAGTCTAATAGAAGCTTACTTATATAAATAAACCTTATTAGCTTAAGGCAACCTTATAGCTTTCTAGTCCTAATAAGGTAACCTTTTTTACTTATAATTATCTTAGTTATAGAAGGTTCCCTTTATATTACTTAATTTAAATATTATAAATAAATCTAAAAATTATTAATACTTCTAATTTATATATACCCTTTATAATACCTATAATATTATTACTTCTTATTTATTATTAAATTCTAATTCCTTTATTTTTCTAAACCTTTTTCTTTCTTATTTCTTAGTTTTATTACTATACCTTAGCTTTCTCTTAAAGAATTCTTTAATTAAATTTCTAAGGGACTTATAAATTTATAAAGTTATAATAATATATTTATATATTCTTTAAATTATTATAACTTTCTTATTTAATAAAGTACTTCTATTAATTTCCTTAGTATTTATAAGTAATAATTTCTTTTATAATATATAAAGAATTTTCTTCTATAAAAAAAGGTACTTATTATATTACTTTTAGTATACTTTTTAGATCTCTTTTATATAATTCTAGGTTTAAGGTATAAAAAGTATTATAAAGTTTTATACTTTATAAAAGCTTTATTTAGTAAGCTAACTTATAATTTCTAATTAATTTAATAATTTTATAAGGTTCTAAGTACTTTACTATAAGCTTTTTACTTAGTCTTTATAAATTAATATTTTTTATAAATAAAAGAATATAGTTTTTTATATTAAATTTTATTAATGTTTTTTTTTAATTATAATACTTAGCTTATATAGCTTATATATCTTATAAAAGCCTTTATATCTTTTTATATTTATATTATAGCTTTACTTTATATAACTTAGCTTATTTATTTATTATAGTAATTATTTTCTTTCTATATAATAAGCCTCTAAGTATAAAATCTTAAAGCGCTTTAGTAAGGGATTTATAAAGAAAGCTATAGTAGCTTATATTATATATAAAATATACTATTAATAAAAGGTTAACTTAATTAGTTTATTTAGTATTACTAAAGGCCTATAAATAATACTTAAGTAATTAGTTTATTTATTTAGTCTAACTATTTATTTAAGGGTAAAATATAATGCTTAGTTAATACTTAATTATAATATTATAGTAAAAGGTTTACTTAAGAAAGCTTATAAAAGTTATTTTATAGTTAGTTATAAGATTTTTTAGAATATTATAATCTTTAAAAACTAAATTAATAAAAAGTATAGCTAACTTATTACTACTTAATTACTTTAATATTAGTATATAAATAGTATACTTTATAAATTAGTTAATTATTATAAAAATAGTATTATATATCTTAGATTCTAATTCCTTTACTAGGGGAAGTCTTATAATAAAGTTTATTAATAGCTTTTAGAAAGGTTAGTTTAGTATAGGAAGTATAATAAGTTTACTATAAGGTTAATACTACCTTAGCTTTAATCCTTAATAATTAAAATAAGTATAAATATACTTTTTAATATCTTTTCTTATATATAGCTAGTAGTATTAGTTAGTAATTTAATAAAGTGTTTTACTAACTTCCTAATACCCTATAGCTTTATTATTATAAATAAGTATTAAGATCTCTTTATAAAGACCTAATAGAATATATATATAGTTTTTAAAAAGAAGTGTTTTATTTTTATTAATTAACTAACCTAAAGGGCTATAAATATCCCCTAAGCTTCTAACTAAAGGGTTAGAAATAGCCTCTTTACTATAACCTTAAGGGCTAGAGGTATTCTCTTAGTTTTTTTTTATTTTATTATTTAAAGGGTTAGAGACTTCTCTTATATTTTAAGCTTAAGAGCTATAGGTATCTTTTAAGCTTCAAATAAGCTACTTAGTTTATAAAATAAAGGTATCCCTTTATTATATTTAGCTTAATTTATTATATATAGCTACTTTTAAAGGTTTTATAGTATTAGCTTTATGCTATATAAGATACTAACTAAGGAAGTAAAGTCTAGCTATAAAAGCACTACTATATTAACTTATTATTAGTATAAGGCTATTAAGTAGGATTAGTATCTATAACTCTAATAATATCTTAAACTATTTTAAAAAGCTACTTATAAGCATTACTCTCTTAGTAATTATACTATATACTTGCTCTTTAAGGGCTATAGTATTCTCTAAGTATTTTAGAGAGCTGCTTATAAGCATTACTCTCTTAGTAGTTACACCGCGTACTTACTCTTTAAGGGCTATAGTATTCTCTAAGTATTTTAGAGAGCTACTTATAAGTATTACTCTCTTAGTAATTATACTATATATGTTACAGTCCAGAAGGGACCTCCACAAACACGTGGGTACCCTTACTATAAAGGAGGGATTTAACTAGATTTAGGTAGAGATTATTAATTATACACTTACATATATACTACATACACTTTAGCACTTATTATAACTAAGGTATAAGGTATAGCACCTTTTATAACCTTTATAATAAAGTCCTATTAACTAGTAGACTTCCCCTTTATATATAAGGGAACTAATATATAATAAGTAGTAGTAATTATTATTTCTTTTATTTGCCCTAGGCGCTTTATAAGAAACTATAATTTCTATATTAATAACTAAAGGAAACCTATAAGATTAGCGTATTAGTTCTCTTCTTTATATTAAAAGCTTTATATTAGAAAGATAAATATAATAAGTATACTAACTCTAGGCTTTCCACTAAGAATACCCTAAAGTCTACGCTAAAAACTAACTTTTTATATTAAAAGAGAATATTAAAACCCTTAAAGCTTTTATAAGCTACTAGTATTTTAATAAGTAACTTTAGCTATAACCTAAAGCTATTATTATGCTATAGCTAGCTTATTAAAATCCTATAGACTTACTAGTAGTTACTTTAGAGTAAAGGACTATAAAAAAGACTATTAAAACTACTAAATCTTATAGTTTGCTTAACTTTTTAAATATAACTTTAAATCTAGTAATAATCTCTTTGCCTAAGCTTACTATCTTACTTACTAAACCTAGCCTAGTACCTGCTAAAGATAGCCTTAAAATAGAAACCTTTAGAATACCTAAAAATAATAAACCTATAGGGAATAACTTAAATAACTAAATAAAGGGATAGCTAGAGACTCTAAATCTTAATATACTAATAACTAAGGATAATACCTTTTCCTTATAGGAAGGCCCTTATTATAGCGCTAATTCTAATATAATAACACCCCTAGGACTTCTAGTCTTGCACTAAATTACTAATAATCTAATAGTTATATTTACTATTTTAGTAAGCTTAGTAGAATGTAACTAAAATAAAAGGTAATTACCCCCTTAGTATAAGGAGCACCCCCCTAAGCAAATTTTCCTAGCTATAAGCACTAATGCCTAAGGAAAGCTACGTTAGCTTAGTAATATTAAATATATCTAGTAACTAATGCTTTATATATAGTAGCACTACTAAGCAAGCCTTAAGGAATTCTACTACTAGTAGGCAAAAGCCCTTAACTAAACTATTAAAATAATAACTACTACTTTTCTTATAAAGTAAACTCTAGCTAAATAACTATAACTTCTAGTAAAATTAGCTTAGCTACCTATTGCTTTAAATAAGTAAGGCTTTATATCTAATACTAGATAACTTGCTATATTCTTTGCTATATTTAATACTAGGGCAAACACTAGAAGATTAAATAGTATAGGCCTATAAAGAGTAGATTTCTCTTATAACTAAGGGATTTATATATAATCTAAATTTTATAAAGCAAAATTATATAAGAATAATATTATTACGCTACTTATATAATACCTTGCTTATAGTATAAGTTATATATACTTGCCTATAGTGCCCTATAGAATAAATAACTAACCCTATAGCTAGTCTACTAAAACCTACTCTAGTATAAACTCTAACTAGTTATTAGACCCTTTATAGAAACTTAGTAATATTAGATACTTATAACTAAAGACAAACCCTACTAAGATTAATAGTAAGGCTATTATATATAAAAGTAGGGCTATTATCTTTAGTAATATAAACCTCTAAATCTAAGCTATTAAAGACTACTATAGTTATACTAGACCTAACTATTAGAAACAAATCTAAAGCTAAATCTAGTATCTTGTTTATAGTATTATGCTAATTTAGTACTAGTAATACCTTAATAATAAGGAGAAGGCTATAATCTTTAGTAGTCTTAATAATATCTTTACTATACTTAAGGCAAAATTTAGTATTAAGATTTAGGACGCTATTATATAGCTTAATTAAGCTAAATTTACCTAGGAAGATATTTTATTTAACGCCTTATTATAAAACTTTACTATAAAGGTCTTTTACTACTTTAAAGTAAATAAAGAATCTAGTAACCTTTATTTACTAATATACTTATACTATAAGCTTTATACTAAACTTTAGTAACTCTGCCTAACTCTAGTAAAAACTAACTATAGGAATGCTTATATTAAACTTATTAATAGTAAGTAGTAAGACTTAAGGGATTTCCTTCTTAAAGGTAAGGCTTATTAATATACTAATAAAAGTAAGACTATAGATTTTATATATTACATAACTAACCTAGACTCTAATAAGAAGGACTTTACAAAACCTAGTATTAATACTTATTAAAATTAACCTCCTAGCTACTATAACTACTAAGAGAATAATTATAGCCCCTAGAGATAGGAGTAACCTAAATATTATTATTTTTTACTTAGCTAAGAGTAATATTATTTCTTCCCTAGCTAAGAGTAATACTACTACCTAGGAGGCAGGTATAATAATACTTACTATTAAGGCTACTTTCTACCCTTTAAAAAAAAATCCCTTATATAAAGGTAATAAATATAAGCTATAATAGTCTAAGAATATTAATAATAAAAATAAGCCTACTACTAGGATAGATAATAAGCTAGTAGAATTAACTAAAGTATATAGGAAATTCTACTAATATATATCTTTACCTCCTTACTCTTATAACTAATAGGAATACTACCTTAGAATATTTAGGAAATAAGCCCTAAAAAGAGGAGAGGGAGATCTTATAAATTATATTAAAGTTTATAACTATTTTAATATTAAAGCCTAAGAGGCTTACCTTAAGGTATTTAGGTTTTATATTATTAAATAAGAAGTTAAAAGCAATAATAATAATAAAAAAGACTTCTGCTTTATAAACGCCTTCTATATAAATATCCTTGCCTTACCTATAAAGCTAAAAGCTAAAACCTTCTTAGGGCTTATAAATAGCTAGGTAATTAAAGTAGTCTCCTACCTTTACTAGCTAGAAGTTACTAGTAAAAAAAAAAGTATTATATACCTTAAGATCTCCCTTTACTTTAATAACTAAGGGAAAGACTATAAGGTATATATAAATACTAGCACTTTATTTATACTTATAAATAAAAAATAGCTCTAGCAAAACAGCTATAATATAAAATAAGAGTAATAAACGCCTAAGCTAGTAAATAGTATAAAGTCCTTATTTTTTATTACTAAGTCTATAACTTTTAACTTTTATATTAAAGGTAAAGCTAAAAGTAAGGTAGTTTCTAGCTACTTTATTATAAAAGCTAATATAATAAAGAAGCTTGCCTTAAAACTACTAATTAGTATAAAGTTTATATATAACTCTAGTATTAAGATTAATTTTATAAATCTAAAGGTAGTTTTTTGCTTTATTTATAATATAACTATATAAGCAAGGATCTTTTATCCTGCTTATAAGGTTCTAACAAGAAAGATAATGTTTATATATAGCATTACTATTACGCTAAGCTATATATAACTTCTATAAGTCTACTAAAAGGACCTTAAAAACTAGGGAATAAGCGTCTACTACTTTTACTTAAGAAACTACTATATTTATAATAGTCTCCTTAAAGATAAATAATTAAAATTTATACCTATTACTAACTATATAAACTAGCTAATTTATATTAAAAGATACTAGTAACTAGGTTAGCTAAAAGGCATAGACTTTATAAACTCTAACTATATAATTAAAAATATTATAACCTTATAGCCTTTTATAGGAAGGATATAGTTCTTAATAAAAAGCATACTAAAGCACTAAAACTAAAGAATATCTTTTTTATTATTAAAGTTAATAACCTAGAGGAGGGTTTTAATAACCTTAATCTAAAAGTAGTTAATAAAGGCATCCTATTTTATAGCATCTCCTGTCTAAATAATATTATATTTATGATAAATAAATTTAGTATAAAAATTACTAATATTAACCTTATTACTATAGCTAAGCTTATAAAACTTACTAATAAATATAATATATATTATAACTAAGATATTATACTAATACTAGAAGAAGATTATATATATATTAATTTTATTAATAACTAGTAAAACTAGATTAAGCCCTCTAGGGTTTATAATCTTAGTTATAAGAACTTTAAGAAGTTTAGTAAAATTTTTAATAAAAAACATAAGGCTAGTAAGGTATTCTACCTTAAAGGAGAAGAGAAAGCTTTATACTCCTATCCTAGTTTTATTATTTAGTATAATATTAAGAAAAAGATTAAAAGTTATATAATAATTAATATAAGGCTTATAAATAGCATTCCTATTTCTAATATATATCCCTTACCTAACTAAGGTAATATTATAAGGGATGCTTATAAAAAGGCCTAAATTACTCTTCTTTATACCTTTAGATTTTTTAATTAGCTTTTTATTTAAAAGAAGTATTAGAATAAAATAACTATTCTCTTTAAGTAAGGAATTAAAATATCCTATATTATAATATAAGAATATAAGAATTCTCCTGTATATATATTACACTTTATAAAGAAGTTATTTTATAAATATTATGCTTTTATTTATATATATATTAATAATATTATTATTTTTTCTAATATTTTAGAGAAGTACTTAAAGTACCTTAAGATTATATTTAAAAATCTTAAGAAAAGCTACTTATATATTATTATAAAAAAATCCTTTATTAGGTATTTCTTTATTTAGTTACTAAGATTTATTATAAATATAAATAGTATTACTAATATAAGTAACTATATTAAGGCCTTTAAGAATCTTTAAATACTAACTATACTTATAACTCTAGAAACCTTTATTAGAATAGCTAGTTTTCTTATAGTAGGTATTTTATAGTTTAATATTTATATATAGCCCTTATAAGATAAGAAAATTACTATTCTTTATAAACTATATAAGAGAAATAAGCTTTTAGTTAGTGCTTTAAAGTAAGCATAAAAATATATAGCTTAGAAGGTAATCTTTATGCTAACTAAGTAGGAAATAGTATTTTTTAAAGCTATTTATAGACTTTTATATATAAAGATTCTCTTATAATATTATAACCCTAACTAACCTCTTTTCTTTAAGGTTAATATATAAAGAGGGATTTAGCTTATATACTTTCTAACTTCCTATTAACTAGGATAGTATAAGTATTTTAGGTAAGGATATTAGTAGTAATAAGCTTTATTTAATTATTTTTCTTTTTAGGCTAACTTTAGTAATAAAAAGATAATATAGCTTAATAAAAGTAAAGGTTATTACAATTACTTAAGGAATATATAAGCTATAGAAAATAGCTTAGTTAAACTTATAACTAGTAAAGATTATTATAAATTACTTACTAGTAAAGGGGATTATTATATATATATTACTTATTACTATAAACCTTAATAAAGCTAACATTAAGCTAGTAAAGGTTACTAATTATTTATTATAATTTAAGCTTTATATAATTTATATTTTTAAAACTCTAAATATAATCCCTAATACCCTTTTTAAGTTACTTATTAATATTAGCTACTAAGAGGCTATAGACTATAGTTAATTTAATAAACTTAATACTTATACTTACTTTAAGAAGGAGCATACTATTATTATTATTAAAATAATAAAATAAAAAACTTAATTATAAAGGGGTATATATATAATATAAAATTTAGCTATATTATTAATTTTATTATATTATACTAAAAGTATTAGTAGAAGGCTAATAAAAATTAGCCCAAGATCTCTCTTTATAGGTAGGATCTTAAGGATAATAAACTATTATATTTTTACTTACTAAATAGTATATATAAGCTTTATATCCCTTAAAGCTATATAAAAATAATCCTCCAATTAATATATAATAAATACTACTATTTTAGTATAGGAAGAATAGTAAAAAAGCTTTTTATAGTTTATTTCCTATAAATAAGCAGCTAGATCTAGACTTATATTATATATTATAGTGTTTATTATAAGAATATAGTCCTTTACTCTAAAGCCTCAGGGGAATTATAATTACTTTAAATAAAGCTAATCCCTTTTTATATTATTTCCCTAGACTTTATTATAAATATACTAAAGGTTAGCTTTACTAATATAATATAGTAGGTTAATAAATTTAATACTTATAACTTTCTTTACTTTATTAATTACTTTTTCAGTAAGAAAATAATTCTTATCCCTAAAAATAAGGTATACTTTACTAATAACTAAGCTAGACTTCTTTTTAAGGTATTATATATAGCTAACTAGGAACTGCCCTAAGAAATTATTAGTAATTATAATCTAAAATTTATATTAGAAATCTAAACTATACTTTTTTATAAGCTTAGTATTAAATTTCTTATATTTACTATATATTACCTTTAGATAAATAAAGTAGCTAAGAGGAAGAATTAAATAGTTATTATTATTATATAATACTATACTACTATAAACCTAGATATTCCTTAGATTTTAGTAATACTTATATTATAATATTACCTTGATAATACTATAGTAGCTTCTATTAATTACTTACTAAATAAACTAGTCCTTAGCTATAAGCTACTTACTATTATAAACCTTTTTACTAATTTTAATAAAGTTATTACTAACCTAAAGAATATTAATACTACTATTCTTTATAAGCTATATTAAAGGGAAGCTAAGCTTATTATTATTATAGCTATAGCACTTACTAAGATTAAATATAACTTTTACTATAAACTAGTAAATATTAATATAAAAAATATAATATACCTTAGGCTTTACTTTAGCTATAAACTTCTAGGAAAGCTAAAAAAAAAGTAGTTTTTTTAATAGGCTAAACTATATAAGGTCCTTAAGAAAGTGTCTCCTCTCTTATACTAGTTAAAATTCCTACTTAGTTTAAGGGTTTACCTAGTAGTTTCTATTACTTACCTTTAGAAGCTATATTTAGGAATAAACCCTTTTAGTAAGAATAAACCCCTACTTTCTTTAGTTAATTTTACTAAATTTAGTAAAGTAAACTATTAGGAAATTAAGAGAATTATAAGCTATTATATTTGCTTCTTTTATATAAAGAACTAAAAGCCTTGTATTAATTTCCTAGTTTATTAGAAAAGCTACTTTATAAAAGATAATTAGTAGATTCTAAAGTCTAAGATATGTATTAATACTAATAAAATAATTAATAAATACCTTACTAAGTATACTATTAAGTAGAATAAGGAGTATTATAAAACAAATCTTATAAAACCCCCTAACTCATTTATAAAAATAGTAAGCTAGTTATACCTTATACTATAAAAGTATATATAAGAAGCTTTTATTAGTAGAAAGTTATAGTATTTATATTATTTCCTATACCTTTATAATAACTTACCTTTAATTTACTTTTCCCCTACCTAGCTAGGCTATATATTCTAACTACCTCTTTCCCTAGCTTTTTATTTTTTCCTTTCCCTTTAAACTCTTTATTTTATACTTTTATTAATAGCTTTCTTTTTTCTTTAATAAGAGTATTATTTATATTTATAGCGTCCCTTATTATATAATACTTAGCTTACTATTTCTCTTATTATTAATATAGTATTCTGCCTTCTATAATAATAGCTTATATTTATTAAATACTTATAATAGTAAATCCCTTATTTATTAATACCCCTAGGCCTACCTTTTCTAATAGCTAAACTACTATTCCTAAGCCTTTTATAAGAAGCTTTTTTAAACTACTTAATATAATTAATTTTATAATTCTTATAATTTATTTACTAGCTTTAAATATATAAGCTACTATATAAGCTACTAAAGCTAATAAAACTATATATAAAACTAGTAATAGAAATTATAGCTTTATAAGATCTAATACTAGCTAGGAGGGTAAACTCTTATTTAAAAATAACCTTATAAAATCTAATACTAAAGTAAAGAATAAGCCCTTACTAAGAGATAATTCTAAGGAATTAAATACTAGTATAAAAGGAAACCTTTTATTTAAGAATAATACTAATACCTTAAGTAATAAGAAGGGCTTTAATACTAATACTAAAACCCCCTAATTATAAGAGAATATTACTAATACCTAAGCTAAAGCTAGTATATATAAAGGCTTACTTAAGTATAAAAAGCTATAGGAAATAAAGTATATTATATTAAAGAATATTCTTATATATATTTAGGGTTTTAATATATTTCTTTACTTTTATTACTTTAGCTAAGTAAATAGTACCTTATAAAAACTAGCTAATAATAATAAATTAGATTTTTCTAAAGTTAATAAATCTAATAAAAGCTATACTAATTAGTATTATATAAATAATAGGTTTATAAAGCATAAGCTACAGACTTTTAATAATACTTTTTTTATATATAGTATAGAGTTTTACTAGGCTAGCGCTAATATTACTAAAGATAGCTTTAGTATTTATAAAAATAACCCCTTATTTTAGCTTTAGCTAAAGGTTATTATTATATATATTAAAATCTACTTTATAATTAATACCTTAGTAAACTTACTAAAAGGCTATAAAAGCTAGTTAAAGGTATTAGCTATATATATAGCTAGGGATAGCCTTAAAACTATTATTTATATTTACTTAAAGGGTAGTTTTTACTAAAGGAAGTTATAAAGAATATAATTACTAGTATAAGAGGTTATTATTACTAAGTATATTTATTTATTATTTAGCTTCCTTAATAATACTCTTAATAAATATCTTACTTTTCTTTAATATTTTAACCTTACTAAAGTCCTTATTATAAATAAGGCTAACCTTCTCCTAGCTACTACCCTATATAATAAGCGCTAGTAGTATACTATTATAATGATAAACCTCTAGCCCCTTTCCTAAAGAATTAATAGCCTAGAGAAGGCTATAAATAAAATATAAAAAAGCTTTAAAACCTAGGTAACCTAAATTAATAAAGTACTTAAGAAAGTTTATATTCTTTTTAGTATTTATTATATAGTAAGTAATAATCCTAAGATAGTAAAGAAGAGAATTACTATAATTATTATTATAATTAATAAGGCTATAAAAAAGGTAAAATAATACCTTTAGTTAGTAAAATTAGCTAAAGCTAGTGTATTCTTACTTTAGATTATAAAGTAAAATATTATAATATTATAGTTAAAAGTTAACTCCTTTTATATTTCTATTACTTTTTATAACTAGCCTAACCTTATAAGTAAAGCTATATTAATAACTATACCTTATAAGCTAAAGACACCCTAAAAGCTTGTGTTTAGTAGCTTTAAGTGCTTAGTAAACTTATTATTACTAGCTAAAGCTAATAATTCTAGCTTACTAAGCAGGAAGGCTTATAAAAGGCTATAATATTCTAATATTACTAATACTAATACTAGTGTGCTATAGTAGTTCTAGATAAAGAATAAATAACTACCTTACTCTTATAAGTCCCTACGCTCTTTAAGCTACTTTTAACCCTTACTTTTACTTCTTTCCTTTCCTTTTCCTTTCTTTCTTTTTTTTATTTTTACTAGGAAGCTTAGCTTAATTTTACTATATAGTTACTAAATTACTTTACTAAAGAATATTACTTTACTATTCTAAATAGTTACTTTTCTTTTATAAGAATTAAAGCTTAGATATTCCTAGTAAAAATCCCTTTCTAAAAAGTATAAAACCCTATATAAATATAATAACTAAGTATAAGCTATAAAGTTATGCTTCTTATAACCTTAGATTTACTATAAGGCTATAGAATAATATATTATAAACATAGGAGCCTAGGAACTTACTTTTCTTTTACCTGAATAAAAACACTAACTATACTATCTCCTACTAGCTATATAATTTAAACCTTTTTAATTCTTTACTATTAATAACCCTAATATAAAGTCTATTACCTTTTTTTATAAGCATTTCCTTTAAGTACCTTATAAGTTACTATACTCTTATTACTAACTTTTATATATTATATAATAACTAAATATAATACTTTTTATACTTAAGGAAAGCTAGGCTACTTATTAAATGTTAGGACTAGAAAGCCACGAGGTTGCCTTAGGCTAATAAGGTCTATTTACACAAGTAAGCTTCTGTTAGACTCGCGTTATATAATAAGGTTATTTACTATATATAACTACTAGACTTATAGCAAAAACCTAGAGGTATATAATACTTATAATTATATAGGTATAAACTCTTTACTAAATTAAATAAAAAGAGGTAAGAATTAAGACTATTACTTATTATTATATACTTTTAAATTAGTTATAACTTTCTTAATCTTTTATTTTAATATTCCTAACTTATTTACAATAATTTTAATTTTTTATTTACATTAAACTATTAAATTAAGAAAGTTACTATAGTTTAGACTTATAACTTAATATATAATAGTAATAAAGTTACTAGAGAAAGCGCTAAACTTATATAAAAACCTATAGCTATACCTAAAGCTAGTATTATATTTAAATTACTATTATAACTTATTATACCTTTTATTTAGTAAGAGCTTATAATAGCTATAGAAAATACCTTTATTAATAATAATTATAATACTAAAATCTTAGTATTATAAAAGTATATTAATTAAGTAAAAAAAAAGTAATAACTTTAAAAACTTTAAAAACTTATATATAATATTAATAATAAAGAATTACTAGAGAAGAATATATTTATAGCTTTTATTATACTTACTATATATTATTTATAATAAACCTTTATATAAGCTTCCTTTAAGTAGCTTTTTTATAATAACTAAAATACCTTTTAATTAAAGACTTTTATTAGTAATTATAAGGTATAATTTATAATAAATCCTTACTAATTTACTACTAACTTTATAAAGGTTTTATATACTAGTACTTGCCTTACTAGTATTATAAAGTAATATTAGGCTATAAAAGAAAAGATTTATAAAAATTATATTAAAAATCCCTTTTTATAAACTAACTTTTATAACTAGCTTAAAGAAAGCTTAGATAATTAAAAAAGCTATTCCTTTAGTATATAGTTAAAGCTTATTAGCTTTAAATAAGTAAATTATACTAACTTTAAAAAATTCCTTAAAAAATAAAAATAAACTTATACTAAACTCCTTTTTTAATTAAATATAAAAAATAAAATAAGCCTCTTTTAAATAAGCCTTAATTATAGCTTAAAGATATATTTAATTAGTAGTATATAAGTAATAAATTAGTATAAACTTATTAGTAAATATATCTCCTATTATAAATTTAATAGTAATAAAAGTAATTATAATAATTCTTTTAGGTATAATAAAAGGAAAACTTAAGTAGACTTTTTAAAAAAAAAGACTTTACTAAACTTAAAAAAAAAAGTAATAACTAACTAAATACTTTATAATAAAGCTAGGAAAAAAAAGCTATATATTATAAGTATAAACAAAAGAGCTATATAAGACTAAATTACCTAGAACCTAACTATAGTATTCATAAGAAAAATAGCTATACTATTATTATATATAAAAGTAATTACTTTAATTTTGTAACTTATTTAAATATTACTAAACTTAATATAAAAAAGAAAAAGTCTTATACTAAGCAAAGTGCCCTAGCTTTAGGGGCTAATATAAGATTTTATATTAAAGTATCCTTAAGGCTAGAAAACTACTAGATTATGATAAAGTTAGCACTAGCTAATACTAATATTACTTATTTTATTATTTATTTTAAGTTACTAATAAAAATAAATTAAAAAAAGGTAAGAAAGAGTAATTTATTAATAAAATTAGTAAATATACTACTAAAATATTATAGTATTCTTAATATACTTTATAAAATATTTAATAGTATAGGTTATAAAAAGATTTATTATATAAGCTATTATATAGCTAAGACTTTAAAAAACCTTTTCCTAGGAATAAATTAATTTAAAAAAAAAGATTTATATATATTATTATAGTATATATAAGAGTAGATTTTCCTTATTATAAAAGAATATATTAAAGTTATTATATTAATAAAGTAATTATATAAAGAAATAAAAAAGTTATTTATAATACTAATACTTAATACTAGCTTCTTAAAAAAAATAAACCCTAAAAACCTAAGTATACCTAAGAAAAAACTAAGTAATAAAATACCTATAAAAAAGCTACCTAAGTATTATATAAATTTTATAAATATATTTAACCTTAAAAAGGTAGCTTTATTACCCTCCTTAGAAGGTTATATATATTTAATTAAAATTAAAGAAACTAAAGACCCTTATAAGGTTTAATATATAACCTTATAAAAAGGGAGCTAAAAAAGCTTTATAAGTACCTTATAATAGTATAGAAGAGAGGCTAGATATATTATTTAATTAGTCTTACTAGTGCCCTAATTCTTTTTATTTAAAATAAGAAAGGTAAATTATACTTATATATAAATTATAAAGGCCTTAATAAAATTACTTAAAAATCCTATACTCTTAATTTTAAAGATTCTTAATAAATTAAAGAAAGTAAAGGTTTATATAAAGCTTAACTTAAAAGATATATATAATTAGCTTTATATTAGTAAAGAAAATAAGTATAAAACTACCTTTTATTACTAATATAATTACTATAAATATTTTATAATACCTTTTAGGTTTATTAATACCTTAGTTACTTTTTAAGAGTTTAATAATAATACTTTTTAAGGCTTATTAATTTAATTTATATTATATACTTAAATAATATTTTAATTTATAGTAGTAATTTAGTAAAGTATAAATAATATAATTACTATGTTTTAAAAAGGTTTTATTTAAAGAAGCTATATACTAACCTTAAAAAGTATAAATTCTTAATAATAAACGTTAACTTTCTTAGCTTTATAGTATTAACTAAAGAAATTACTATAAAGCTAAAGTAAGTTAAAGTAATAATATATTAAATATAATCTTATAGTACTAAAAATATATAGTTATTTCTTAGGTTTACTAGCTTTTATTATTATTTTATTTATAAATATTATAAAATTACTATACTTCTTATAAATTTAATAAGAAATAATACTATAAAATTACTTATATTAGTTTTATATAAATATAAAGCATAAAAAACGCTTAAATAAAGCTTTATTATAATACTTATTTTTATATATTTTAATCTAGCTATATAACTAAAAATAAAGATAAATACATTTTATTTTATAGTTTATATTATTTTATTATAAAAATAAGAAAACCAATAGTATTTTATTATATTTTTATTAGAAAGCTACTAAATATTAAAGTATACTACTTAATACTTAATCTAAATTTACTTATAGTTTAAGAAGCTGTTAAAAATTAAAACTACTATATAGCTTATAGTGTATAACTTATTTAAGTTATTATAAATTATTAAAATTATAAGTACCTTATATTCAATCTTAAGCTTACTAGTAAGTAAATATAAGCTTTTAATAACTTAAATTTATATAACTTTATAATAAATATAAGCTAGGGGTTAAGAACCTTATAAGCTTTTTTTTGTAAATTAAATTATAAAACTAGTACTAAAAATATTAAAGCCTTTTAAGCTTTATTTCTTTTAAGTAAATTTATTAGTATAAAGTTAATATATATAAGCTTTAAGTTCTTTCTAAGTAATTAAGAAATATTAGCTAATAATATTATTTTTACCCCTAAGAAAAGTAATTATATAAACTTTTTATTAAAAAATATATATAATTAAGTAGCTTTTTTAAAGAGTTTGTCTAGATATTATTAAAGTTATAAATCCTAGTTTTACTTAGTAGCCTTATACGAATAATAAGTTAATTTAGTAATACTTCTATAATAAAACTTTGCTTTTTTAAAAACAAACTTACTTTATATAAATTTAAAAATAATAAGCTTTTAAAAGTACTTATTTATAAAAAGTTATATAAGGTTTAGTAAGGGAATACTTTTATTATACAAACTAAGTAGCTGATTTTAAACTTAAAGGTGAATATCTTTAGCTTACTAAGTAAAGTAATAAGTAAAATAAGTTAAGGAAGCTATACTTTTTTAGTTTAAAATATAATAAATACTCTTAGGTTTTTAAACTAAAATATAAGTAATACCTTTAGCTTTTTAAACTAAAACTAAAAAAAATTATATTTTTAGCTTTTTATATTATTTTATTAAAAAAAACCTAGAAAATATATATAACTTTTTAAGTTAAAGTAAAGAAAATATCTCTAACCTTTTAGTTTAAAGCTTAGGGAATAATCCTTCAGGTTAGTTAATTATTAAGAATAAAACACTTTTTTTAAAGATTATATATATATTTTATTAGGTTTTTTTAAAGAGATTTTAGGACTTATTTATAATAGGTATTAAGAAGTTAGTAAAACTTTTTATTTAATTACTAATTAATATTACTAGCTATATATAAGAAAGAATGTTAAAAAATATATTTATACTTATTTTAATTATTAAGTATTAAAGCTAAGGTAATATTAACTTTATAATAAATTAGCTATATTACTTATACTTAACTAACTTTTCTAAAAGTTATTAATAAACTTTATTATAAAGCTTCCTTTAGTAAAGAAATTAAAATCTAAGATTTATAATATTATTTTTATAATAATTAATAAAGTTATAAAGTATATTATATATATACTAATATTAAAGTATTTAAATAATAATAGCTTAGCTATACTTTTTATAACTTAGTATTTAAAAATTATAATATTTTAAAAAGTATTATAACTTATTATAATATAATATTTATAAGCTTTTTTTAGTAAACCTTTTATTATAATATTATAACTAAGTATTAATTAAGTATAGTATTTAATTTATAAACTAATAATTAAACTAAAAAAAATAAACTAGTTATTTAAGTATTATTTATATACTTTTAATAGCTTTAAATAAATAAATTAAGTTAATGTTTTTCTTATAGTATAATTTATATATAATATAAGTTATTTTAGCTTTTTTTATAAATCCTTTACTAAGGCACTTCAAAGGTTTATATTTAAAGGCTTATAAGATATAAAGAAACTAGTTATTATAATAAATAAATAAGCTAAGTTATAAAAAGTAAAGCTATAATATAAGTATAAAAAAATATCAAAGCTTTATTAAAATATATAAGGTATATAAGCTAAGTATTATAATTAAAAAAAAATACTAATAAAGTTTAATATAAGGAATTATATTTTACTATTTATAAAGAATATTAATTTATAAAAACTTAATAAAAAGTTTATATTAAAATGCTTAAAACTATATTAAATTATAAAGTTCATTAGTAATTATTATTATTATAATACACTAGTTAGCCTCCTAGGGGGCTAACCTTTAAGACTTTTACTACTAAACTATATAAGAAAAACCCTAGCTTAGGAAGGAAAACTTATATACTTTTATTAGGCTATATATAGCCCTTATTAGGTTTACTAAGGTCTTAAATATAAAAAAGTATACACTACTTACTAGCTAAGTTTTAGTAATAGTTACTAAAAGTATATATAAAAAGTAAAGGTACTTAAAATAAGTTTAGGTTTAAGTTTAAGAAAGGCTTATAATTAGTTATTACTAACCTAGGCATTAGTAAGGGCTAGTAGCTTAGCCTTATAGCTATGATTAAGTACTAGTAAAAGTAAATAAATAAAAAAATAAAGTATACTTGTAAAAATTTGTATAGCTTAAAGGTTTTATAATAGTTTAGTAATAGCTATAAGGGGGGTATAGTTTAAAACTTATAAATAGCTTAATATAATTAGTAAGTTAATAGTATTTTTCTCTTTTAGTAAGTATAAGTAATTTAGTTAGTAATTAAGTAATTTAGCTAATTTAGCTAATCTAGCTAGTCCCCCCCCCTAGGTATAAAAGAGGAAGCTTTTTTTATATTTTTTAACTTCTTTTTTTTTATTAATATTAGTAAAATTATAGTAAGTTATAAACCCCTTTAGCCCTAGTTTAAGTCCTTAGCCTTTATATATTTTATTTTACTAAATTTACTAAGTAGCTATACTTAAAGTTAATTTAAATTTTATATAAAAAGTAAGTTTTTTTTTTATTTAAAGTCCCTTATTTCTTTACTACTAAACCTATCTTAGTATAGCTTAAATAATAAGTGTTTATACTTATTATATTTTTAATATTATAAGAATCCTAATATTTAGTACTATATATAATAAAGTATATACTAAATATTATTTTCTTGAAACCTAATACTAATTTATTTAAGGCTTAGTAACTCTTACTTTAAGTATATATATAATATAAAAAAATATTATTAAGTAAGTATTACTTTAGTTTTTTAAGAGTATTTGTGATAATACTTAACTAGGCAAACTAGAGTAAAATATTATATATAATACTATAATTACTAAGCTCTTAAAGTTTAGAAAATAAAGGAAGAATAGCTAAGAATTTAATATAAGTCCCCTATGCCCCTAGGGCTAGCCCCGCCTAAGTCCTATTATGTCCGCTAATTTAGTGTGTAGAGAACGCAGTAGTTAATTAGTAATTCAAGTTTTATATACTAATTAAAGCTTTTAAAAAATATATAACTTTATAATATTTTTTATATATTAAACCTTAAATTATATAAAAAACCCTAAAAAGTATGTTGAAAATAATAAAATAAAAACCTTTTTTTATAAAAGAAAATGTTACGGGCTAGGGGACGCAATGCTTGTGCTATTGCGTTAAAAGGTCTACTATAACCTTAGTTAAAGTTATAGTGTGGCACAAGCCCTTATAAGACATTCTAGTATGTAATAGGTGCTAGGGCCTTAATTAAACTAGCAGTCCTTACTAGCCTACTAGGTTATTAGCCTAATAAAGGGAATCCTTCTAGGTAGGATTTTATAAGGTACTAGCAGGGGGCTTGTACCCTTATTATCCTATATTAGGTTTATAAAGCCTAATATAGCCTAGCGACTTTATTAGCCTAATACGCCCTGCCTATAGCTAGCTTTATAAAGACCCCCCCTAGCTTAAAAAAACTATTACGCGTAGGGGACTTAAATAGCAATTACTACTAGTTATTACAAGCTAGGGAACGTAATGCTTATACTATTACGTTAAAAGGTCTACTATAACCTTAGTTAAAGTTGCAGTGCGGCACAAGCCCTTATAAGACATTCTAGCACGTAACAGAAAATCCCTTATATATTATAAAAGAAATTATTACTTATAAATACTAAAATAATTAAGAAAAATACTTTATTCAATAAAAAAGCTATAATAGTTTAAACAATTATATAAATATATTATTATAATTTTTTAAATTTATAAGTTCCTTTAAAATATAATTAAAAAATACTTTAAAAAAAAGCTATTATTATTATTATAATACACTAGTTAGCCTCCTAGGGGGCTAATCTCTAGAACCTCTACTACTAAACTATATAAAAAAAACCCTAGCTTAGGGAGGAAAACCTATATACTTTTATTAGGCTATGTATAGCCCTTATTAGGTTTACTAAGGTTTTTAAATATAAACAAATATACTTATATAAAGCTAATAAGCTTTAAACTATACTTTATAAAAGTAGCTAACTTAATTATAAAGTTTTCTTAATTATAATAAAATATATATAAGTTTATTTAAAGCTAATAAGCTTTAACTATATATAAAAAAAGTATTTTACTTAGCTATAAAGCTTTTTTTAATTTTAAATAAAATAAATATAAGCTTATTTAAAGTAAATAAGCTTTAATTATAAGTAAAAAAAGTAATTTATATAAGTATAAAATCTTTAGTTAATATATAATAGAATATATACAAATTTATTTAAAGCTAATAATGTTAATATTAACGCAACGGGTCAGGTTAACGTGGACCTAGCGCATTCTAATTAGCCGCATCCGGACTCGCGTCGGATAGGTGGCTAGTGCGCTAGGCATGTAACCCACAACTTTACACATTACGAAAACTACTAAAAGGCCTCCTACTTAGCTAGCTAGATAGTTATTATTAATAATATTAACTAGAATCTTAGTACTTCCTTTTGTATATATATTACTTGTTATTTCTTATACCTTTATTTATTAATTTACCTATGTATAAACTAATACTAATTAATAGTAATTATACTATAAATTAGCTAGATTTACGCATCTAGTAGAACGCTAGTTTTCGCTTATAGTAGCTGATTTTTTATAAAATTAGTAGAGTTAATTCTACTAAACAAAAGAAGTAATATAAAAGAGATAATTTTATAATTATAAATAAATTTAATCTATTCCCTTTAGGGAAGCTCTTTAGGATTTATTTATAAAGCTATTTTATACTAAGAAAGGAAGCTTACTATAGTACTATACTACTTGCTTTAATAGGTATAATTTTTCCTCTTTCTAGCCTTAAATGCTTATTAGAGGAAATATTATATCTCTTATTAATTATAAGATTTATTAAACCCTTTAATCTAATTTATTAGTCTAGGCTAATAACTACTATAAATTTCTACCCCTTTACTTTCTTTATTACTTACTTTATTTTGCTTAGATTTCTCTTCTCTTTACTACTAAATATAATATATATTTATAGGTAAATAAAGCCCCTAATTTATTAACCTTAATAATAAGATCCTAGAACTCCCTTAGGTCTTATTAATATATAAAAGAGTAATTATAATAAACTAGCATAAGCTTAACCTAGTAGATTTTAATCTTAGCAAGGCTATAAGTACTAAAATATATAGCTAAATTACCTTCTTTATTATAAAAGCTAAGACTAAAGACCTTTTTAGTAAGCTTTTTTAGTAAAAGCCTAGAGACTAATTTATAAACTAAATTAAAGAAGCCTTTAAACATAGAAATACTAAGGTTATTTATGTTTTTTATAACTTCCTATAAAAATATAATATTTATTTCTTATTAAACTAAATATTTATTACTAATAAGCTTATAATAGTAATATATACTAATGCTAGACTAAGGGATCCTAATAAAAAGTTATTATACCCCTTATAATTAAAATTATAATCTTTAGTAAGTAAGCATAATAACTATTCTCCCTTTTACTATAGCACACTATACTAGTAGCTTTAGGAATTACCTTCCTAAATATAGTAAAGAGTAGTACTAAAGAATTATTTTTATCTTTACCTTATAAGGAATTCCCTTCTTTTTTTCTTTACTTTAATTACCTTCCTTATAATATAACTTATAAACTAGTAGGGTTATAAGGGACCCTTATAAATACCTTATAATATTAGGCTTCCTAAATTCCCTTAACACTAGCTAGTAGTATTAAATCTTATAATAAGGAGTAACCCTATAAGTAATTATAAACTCCCCTAAAACCTAAAGAATTACTACTACTAAGGAAGTTAACTTAACCCTTAGTAAAGACTAGATAATATTTCTCTTGCTTTTCTTAGTTTTACTAAAAGCTTTTATAAACTAAAATAACCTTTTATTATAAGTATAAAAGTATATTAGTAAAGATATTTACTTATAGTAAGAGTAGTGCCTTATAGGCCTCCCTAAGGCTTAGGGTAAGAGCTAATATAATAGTTAGCTTCCCTAGGCTTGCCTAACTTTAATAAGAGGCTTAATAAGCCCCTTTATAACCTAAGTCATAGCTTTATGCCAAATAGGCCCCTTTATATACTTAGATAAGAGCTAGCTTAATAGCTAGCTTCCCTAGGCCTTCTAAGCTCTAGCTAGGAGGCCTATAAAAACCTATAAGACCTAGGGTATTCTCTAACTTTAAAGCTAACTATTTAGATAGCTCCCTTAGGTCCCTTAGACTTTAATAAAAGACCTTATAAGCTTACTTAATAATAGCCCTAAGGGTTAGTTTTTGTTAGGACTAGAAAGCCACGGGGTTGCCTTAGGCCAACAAGGTCTATTTGCACGAGCGAGCTTCCGTTAGACTTGCATTATATAATAAAGTTATTTGCTATATATAACTACTAGACTTATAGTAAGAACCTAGAGGTATATAATACTTATAATTATATAGGTATAAACCCCTAACTAAACTAAATAAAAAGGGGTAAGAATTAAAACTATTAGTTATTACTATATACCTTTAAATAAGCTATAACTTTCTTAATTTTTTACTTTAATATTCCTAACTTATTTATAATAATTTTAATTTTTTTATTTATATTAAACTATTAAATTAAGAAAGTTATTATAGTTTACACTTATAACTTAATATATAATAATAATAAAGTTACTAAAAAAAGCACTAAACCTATATAAAGACTTATAGCTATGCCTAAAGCTAGTATTATATTTAAATTACTATTATAACTTATTATACCCTTTATTTAGTAAAAGCTTATAATAGTTATAAAAAACACTCTTATTAGTAATAATTATAATACTAAAATCTTAGTGCTCTAAGAGTATATTAATTAAGTAAGGAAAAAGTAATAACTTTAAAAACTCTAAAAACTTATATATAATATTAATAATAAAGAATTACTAAAGGAGAATATTTTTATAGCTTTTATTATATTTACTATATATTATTTATAATAAACCTTTATATAAGCTTCCCTTAAGTAGCTCTTTTATATTAATTAAAATACTTTTTAATTAAAGACTTTTATTAGTAACTATAAAGTATAATTTATAATAAATTCTTACTAATTTACTACTAACTTTATAAAGGTTTTATATACTAGTACTTACCTTACTAGTACTATAAAGTGATATTAGGCTATAGGAGAAAAGATTTATAAGAATTATATTAAAAATCCCCTTTTATATACTAACTTTTATAACTAGCTTAAAAGAGTTATAAATAATTAAGAAAGCTATTCTCTTAGTATATAATTAAAGCGCATTAGCTTTAAATAAGTAAATTATACTAACTTTAAAAAATTCCTTAAAAAATAAAAATAAACCTATACTAAACTCCTTTCTTAATTAAATATAAAAAATAAAATAAGCCTTTTTTAAATAAGCCTTAACTATAGCTTAAAGATATATTTAATTAGTAGTATATAAGTAGTAAATTAGTATAAACTTATTAGTAAATATATCTCTTATTATAAATCTAATAATAATAAAAGTAATTATAATAATTCTTTTAAGTATAATAAAAGGAAAACTTAAGTAAACTCTTTAGAAAAAAAAACTTTACTAAACCTAAAGGAAAAGAGTAGTAACTAACTAAGTACTTTATAGTAAAGCTAGGAAAAAAAGGCTATATATTATAAATATAAAAAAAAGGGCTATATAAGACTAAATTACTTAAAATCTAACTATAGTATTTATAAGAAAAGCAGCTACACTATTACTATATATAAAAATAACTACTTTAATCTAGTAACTTATTTAAATACTACTAGACTTAATATAAAAAAGAAAAAGTCTTATACCTAGGAAAGCGCCCTAGCTTTAGGGGCTAATATAAGGTTTTATGTTAAAGGATTCCTAAGGCTAGGAAACTACTAGGTTATTATAAAGTTAGTGCTTGTTAATACTAGTTTTACTTATTTTATTATTTATTTTAAGTTACTAATAAAAATAAATTAAAAAAAGGTAAGAAGGAGTAATTTACTAATAAAATTAGCAAATATACTACTAGAATACTATATTATACTTAATTTACTTTATAAAGTATTTAATAGTATAGGTTATAGAAAGTTTTATTATATAAGCTACTATATAGCTAAGACTTTA
The DNA here is from genome assembly GCA_018360365.1 of Claviceps citrina. NCBI lineage: Eukaryota > Fungi > Ascomycota > Sordariomycetes > Hypocreales > Clavicipitaceae > Claviceps > Claviceps citrina. Next base: position 146 of record SRQA01000357.1, on the reverse strand, counting down.
GAAAACCTTTTTTTAAGAATAAATTAGTTTAGAAATAAAAATCTATATATATTATTATAATATATATAAGAGTAGATTTTTCTTATTATAAAATAATATATTAAAGTTATTATATTAATAAAGTAACTATATAAAGAAATAAAAAG
>SRQA01000356.1:0-24955 GCA_018360365.1 Claviceps citrina | reverse complement strand
CGGCAGAGCGGCTCAGCCCCGTCGCCGCAGGAGGCCTGGCCAACGTCGAAGGAGCAAGAGACGTTTCCGGCTTGTCGAGGGCGAGGGCGGAGAGGAGACTGCCGGGCTGCTTGGAGGTGGCAATGGGGCTGAGAATCCCGGGAGGCAGCAGATTATGGCTTGCTGAGGCCAAGCCGGCAATGCCAGACGCCGGCACGGCCGCGCCGCCGGCTGGCCCAGGGTCGGCGGGACCGGACTGCAAGTTGGACTTTCTGTGAAGATCCAGCTTCTGGATGATCCTCGTCGCATGCTCCCTCCTGCTCTCGTCGTCCTCGCGCGAGAGTTCTTTTCCTAGCGCGCTGAAAGACCGGCGTCCTGCGGTTCCTCCGCTGTTCACGTCTCCGCCATGTCTCGCCGTGTCTTGCCCAGGCACATGGAGTGTCGCACTTCGCTCAGAGCCCAGACCGGTGGCGTCATCGGCCATCAGCGTGGAAGTCATTGCTGCTACACAGTCGGTCGGTTTGGCCGAGAACTCTGGCGCGCTCGGCGGGTGTATCGAGAAGGCCTTGTCGTTGTCACCCGTCATTGCATTCTTCTTGTTGTTGCTGTCGTTGTTGCTGTCGTTGGTGTCGTTGTTGCTGCTGCTTCTGCTGCCCATGCTTGTTTCAAATGCCCTCTTCTTGGTCACCTCAAACACCTCGAGCCACTCAATCAGTTCCTTTTGGGTTTCCGCCTGCAGCATCATGGCCTGGTTCTTCGTCTTGACCTCGAAGCAGAAGCGTCGCTCCTCGCCCACAGCCGGCTTCGTGTTGCAGAGCAGGACGCCAATCTCATCTCCCTGAAGAACGCCCTGAGGCCCGGGAACGAGCCAGCCGAAGACCCCATCGCGGCAGTAGTACCACCTGCGCGCCCAGGCGTACCTCACCGGCTTGCCAGACGTGATCCTCAAGAACAGCCATCCCTGCTTCTCCGTCGGCAGGGCGCCGTCGTCTTTGGGGCCGAGGTGGAGCGGTCCTCTGGACCCCAGGAAGGGCACCGTGGATGCACTGTAGTCTTCGAGCTCGCGAGATGGCTTCAGGTCCTCGAGGGTGCTCTCCCCCAGCGCCCTCCTCGCCGACTGGAGCTCGGCTCGGAAGATGCCCTCTGCCGCCTCCAGCTCCTTGGCCCAGCCGCGGACGCGGTCCATCTCTCGGGTCCATCTCGTCACGGTGGTGAGGGCATCTCTCGAACGCAGCAGGTCCGTCCATATGTCGGAGCAGATCTTGACGAGAAGCTTATCGATCGCGAACCGCAGCTGCGGCGCGAACTGGCAGCATTCCATCGAGGCCTGCATGTAGGCCTTGCGATTCTCGTACACGGAGAATGCCTCCTCACGCAGGGCCGACGGCTCCCTCGTCTTCGACTGGCCAACGTATCGTGCAAGGACCGTGTCGTACGCCCGCTGCGTCTGCTCCAGATTCCTCCTCATTTCTTTAAAGGTGCGCATGTCGCCGCCCAGAAAGCTCCGTATGGGCTCGACGACGGTGGCATCCATCCTCTTGACGCCGCTCAGTATCTGCATCCAGAATTCGCGCTGGCCGTCGCTGACTCGCTTCAGGGCCAGCAACGTGTAGTCGCTCTCGATGATGCCGTCGAGGTCAGACGACATGGTCTTGGTGAGATAGTTGCTCATGGTGTCTTCGAGCCCCTGGATCTCGTGGGCGAATTTGGACGTCGAGCTCACATAGCCATTGAGCCACTTCTCTACTGCTTCCATCCGATCGATGAAGTGCGCAGCTGTAGCACGAAATGTCGGCGAATCGAGCGCTGCTTCCTTGAGCCCGACAGGAACGCCGCGGTCATTCTGCCGACGAGGTGCTGCCGGCGAGACAGGTAGAGTCGACGACATGGCGGACGGCCAAACTCGGAAAGTTGTATGGCCGGCGGCTGACATATGTCTCTTGAAAGTGCATCCACCGTAGAAGTCGACAAGAACGACGATGTCGCGGTTCAGGAGCTTGTATGTATGTAATCATTGTATAATGAGTCGCCCCACACCACCAACTTGGTGACGTGACGGTGCAGCCGGTCCCGACATGGGTGCGCCCGTGTCACATCACAGGAGCCGAGCTAGTATCATTAGTCATTACGCACTACACAGTGACTTCACACGGGAGACTGGAGTACAACCTGATGAAACATCGACCCAAACGTCGTAAAAGCTAGTAACGGGCGGTGTGAGATTTGAGAATCTTTCCTTCTGCGTCTTTTTTTCTTCTTTGGGCTTAAAAAAAAAGGAATGACTATCGAACTGTTCTTGAAGCTCTTTGCCGTGGCAACTATTCTCCTGGGTGCAGACTGCCAAATTGAAAGCACCGGCTAGTAATCAGGAGCATGGATTCATCATTGACTACACAGGACGACTAGGCCCCATCGGTCCACGCGCAAGACCAGGAAGAGTTGACCGGTCGCCAGTTTAAGCACCTCCGGACTTTTGCTACAAGCCTTCTTCTGCTTCTCCCATCCATTTCAACCAAACCCCTCCCGCGAGCTCTCGCCTTTTGATTTTTTCCGGACCACCTATTCTGTCGGCATGAGTATCGACACAGACTGGGACGGACTGGGACGGACTGGGACAGACTGGAATGGAATGTTGCATGATGTCTTACCTCCGATAAATGCCAATCAATGAGCTCAAGTAGCCGTCATCATCGAACGAAGTGGACTTGGTCGCGATGCCTGATGGCCTTGTGTCACAGAACCAGACTCGGCGTTGCGCATCAATCGCTTCTGAGCAAACGACAGCGGCGCGGCACTGGTCGCCCTCGGCGCGTCGCCATCGTGGCGTCTTTCATCCTCGTTTTGTGCAGACAGTTGAACTTGAGCGGAGCCCTCGTTTGAGACGAGGGGATCCACAGGTCAATCGTCATAGTATTCATCATCGTCACTCACATCAGCCAGCTGCTCAAAGTTGACCTTGTAGCGAAGAATGCCTCCGATGCCACCGAAACCTTTGACAAACTGGTTGCCTTCGGTCGAGCGATCAGACACGAACTCGAGAGCAGCGCCAAAATCCTTGTAATGCTCGGCGATCCATTCCAGGAAAGACTCCTGTGATACAATCTCTTTCTCCTGACCCGTGGCAGAATCCAGAAACTTGTCTCTGTTGAGCTGTTCCTGTTGCTTGGAAAGGTGCAAAATGCTCTCGTCACCGTTGCTGTCCTTCAAGACCCAACGAGTAATCTCGAGATTCTCAAAGACAATGAGCGTTTCGACAGCACCAAGCTCCAGCGCCTTCAAAGTATCATCAATACCATAACACATCTTGCCCGTGTCCTGGCTGATTTCTTCAAAATACTTTCCAATGAGCTTCTTCTCCTGAATGAACTTGACATTTCCAAGAGTCTCGGACGACAACTCGATGGCCTGGTTGAAGCCGTTCTCGCCACCATACGACACGTCGACAACCTTGATGACTTTAGTCTGGAGACGGTTATCGAACATGTCGGACGCATTGAGGTCGTTTTTGAAATCGGCAGAACCGGCGAGAACAATACCAGCCACGTTGGCCTTGTCATTGGTGATGAAGTTCTGGACGGCCAATTCGGCAACCTTTCGAACATAGTTGTGACGCTTTTCCTCTCGAAGACGGGCAAAACGCAAAGCGGACTGACCACCACGTCCGTGTTTCTTGGGAAGGTCGACGGAGAACTTGTGGACGATGTCACGGGTGTTTCCGCTAAGGGTGCCGAAAAGAGCACCGTTACCGTCCATGATGATGAAACCGAACTTTTGATCAGACTCGAGCAGCTCAGCCAGGGCTTCCGTGTGAAACTTGTTGTCACAAAGATACAGTGAAGTGTTGATGGGCTTGAAGGGCTCAAAGTCAATGTTGACCTTTCGCTCCTTGCCCTCCGAGGTCAAGATTTCACCACAGTAGATGACCAGACCGTTGGGAGGGACCTTGTTGTAGAGCTTGAGCCGGTTCTGGGTTGACGTAATGGCGGACAAGACCGACTGTCGGTTGACGCGCGACTTGATGTTGGATGCGGTGCCCTACAAGGACGTGCATGTCAGCATGGGCAAGTCATTCCAGAGAATAGGCGCTTCAGACTCACGTATTCTTCAGCCAACATCTTGGCTGCACGGGAAACCTGGTCCTTTGGAGCTGGAGGTTTGCTCTCATCAGCAAAAAAAAACCCAAAAAAACCGACCGTGGGGCAGGCAGTCGTCACGACAAAGGCAGCAGCACATACGAATGATGAGGGAAATCATGGAGGTTCCATTGCCTCGGGCAGCTTCAAGACGCTTGATCAGCTTCTTGATCTTCCAGATCTCAATCTGTTGGCGGCATTGTCAGCTCCAACGATTCGAGATGATGCGACTTGAAGCCGGTGCGCGGTTTTCCTCTCCATGGACTCCCTCATGCTCCAGCTGTCGTCGGTTGCATGCGCTGATGCTCGCACCGCTTCATGGCGGGGCAGCCAAGGGGCAGCTCAAGGGGCAGCCCGTGGAGGGAGGGGGGGCGGCTGGCTGGCGTAGAGCACTCTTTTTTTTTTTTTTTTTTTTTTTTTTTTTTTTTTTTTTTTCGTGGGAATACACACCATGGACAAGTGCACGGTTGTGCTGCTGCACTGCAGAGGGACAGGCTCTCTCTCCTGGTTTGGTTGTGTACCCGCGCCTGGTGATGACGAGGTAATGCTTCCAATCGTCGTCATGCGTGGCATATCACATTACAAGCCCTTTGTTCCAAAAACACTCCAAAGCGTCTGCGTGGAATAATTATCCAAGAAGAGAGGAGGAGAAGAAGAAGAAGAAAAAAGAACATAGCTGCAAAGAAAGGGGAAATGCAGGAACCTTTGTGGTCCGTATTGTAAATGACTGTGCTTCAGGCCGCTGCTCCGAGTGACACCCCCCCCCCCCCCCCCCCCCCCCCCCCCCCTCTCTCTCTCTCTCTCCCCTCCTTCTTCCTCCCCTCCCCGTGCGCCTCGTATCGTCCCTGCATGGCTCTGCTTTCTTGTGTGTCTGCGAAGAGGGAAGAGAGGCGACGACGGGGACCAGGACAAAGACCGGGGGCCCTCGTGACGGACGTCTACACGTTGTTTGCTTGCCCCCTTCTTTGGCCAACACACAAAGTCCATCTTCCCATGCTACTACTGAGATACACGACATGAGGAGATGATTTCGCCTCGTGCCATGATGCTACTTTGTCATCACGTCGTCGTATTGTTACATATTAAAAGATTGTCTAAAAAACACAAGGAAAGAAAACGCGTGTTTGGGGAAAAAGAAAAAGAAGGAACAAGAAAAGAACAGAAAAGAAAGAAGGAAGGCCCCGAAACCAGGGCGGCAGGTTGGTTCAAGAATAAAAAAGTAAAACAAATGAGCAACACCCCTGATAAGCCCATCATCTACTCCTGGTTGACGGTTTGCTGTGACACCGAGGAACGTTAGTCAACTTGTGGCACGATGGCGGGGATAGACAGAAAAAGGCCCACTGTCAGGCAAATCAAACTCACCACCAACCAGTCCATGCCCTCGTTGATGCCACTGCCATCGACGGCAGAGCACGCCATGATGCTCCAGTTCCGATCGCGCAGCTCGCCCAGACGCAAGGCTTCCGAGATCTCGCCCGCCCCCTTTGCGCCGGGCTGGTCCTGCTTGTTGGCAAAGACCAGCAAAGCCGCGTCCTTGAGCTCCTCCTCGTTGAGCATCGCCGCCAGTTCCTCGGCCGCCGTCTGCAGTCGTTCGATGTCGGTCGAGTCGACGACGAAGATGACTGCTGCCGTGTTGGCATAGTAACACCGCCAGTATGGTCGAATGCTCGTTTGCCCGCCCAAGTCCTGCTTTTCTGTCAGACATTGTCTCTTCCTTTTCGTTTCCTCTCCGTCCGATTCTTCTTTTTTTTTTTTTTTTTTTTTTTCGGGCTCCACAGCCGAAGCCAAAACGATCAGGTGCGTACCCAGACGTTGAAGTTCAGATTCTTGTACGTGACCGACTCGACGTTGAATCCAATGGTTGGTATCGTGGTGACAACTTCGCCAATCTACAGGACGCACGCCCAACAGCCACGGTCAGTCCTTTGGCCCACAAGCCTTCCGCAATCGTGGCACATCATTATTTTTTCTGCACATTGGCCTCCCTCACCTTTAATCTGTAAAGAAGAGTCGTCTTTCCAGCGTTGTCCTGTCGGATTCGCGCGCACATTAGCAAACAACGGTTTCCCTCGCTACAGCGTCCTCGATCGTAGAGCCCCCACGCACAAGACCCAGGATCAAGATTCTGATCTCCTTCTTCGCCCACAGAAGGCCGGAAAGCCATGACATTCCAGCACCCATGATGGCGAGTTGTGCAGACCGCTGTGGTGGCCGATGCGAGGACTGGAGCGGCCGGACGGAGAGAAATCGTGCTACCCAGCAGTGATGCCTGCTTTCAGGAACGATGCACGTGGGTCGCCCGGACGGACGGGGGGAAAAAGTACACACGCAGATCGGGGTGGGGATGACGAAAGGAGCACAAGGTAGCAAGCAAACAAAGCCGCTCCCTCGGCGTACCGGCACCCTGATGAGAAAGTCTTGTGTCAAACAATGGTCAGGGTTGGAATATAAAAATCTGAAAATATTGCGAAATAAAACGAGAGCGCTTTGTCAGCCAACATTCAATATGGGTGGCGCGGAGGAAAGCGGCCGTGCAATGGAATAGAGGTCGAAGCCATACTTCTTAATGCCTTCCCTCTGCTTTCTTTTACTACCAAGGTACTAGGTATTCTTCTGGTTAACGCAAAAGTACCTACTAATAGGTAGGTAGGTAGACAAGGGATCATCAAAAGCTTCCCTCCCCCTATTCTCGAACCCGGCGCATACGGGAGCGTCTCTCAATCGCACGCAAGTGCTGGCTAAGCCACAGTCATCGAAGCCTCAGGCATGAAGATTGCCGCCACACCAGCCACATGCCCACCACACGCACACCGTCGCTCGCTAGGGTTTTACGCCCTCTGTGCGGGTCGAAAAACCTCTTTGGCCTACCAACTCAGCGACTTTCCACTCTTCAGCAGACAGACAACTCGACACGCAACGCCAAACAAGATGCCGGTACGCCGTCCCTGCTGCAATCCGTTCACGATCCTGCCGCCCATGCCCCAGGGAAAATGACCTTGTTGCGAGAAGTCGTCCCGTTCATTTCTCCTGGCCAGGCCATTTTCTCCCGTGTTGTGGGCGGTTCAAAAACTCCCCTTCCCCCCAATCCTTCCCGACTGAGCAGCTACGAGTGAAGAATGATCATGGACTGATTTTTTTTTTTTTTTTTTCGCCTTTCTCCAGAGCCACAAGTCTTTCCGTACCAAGCAGAAGCTTGCCAAGGCGCAGAAGCAGAATCGCCCTGTGCCCCAATGGATTAGACTCCGAACGAACAACAACATCCGGTATGCTCAATAACCTGCCTCTCCCTCTTCTCTGTTCCCTAGACGGCCGCGAGATGTTTTCTCCCTCTACACCCGAGCGCTTCGACGAGATTTCCAAAAAAAAAAAAAAAATCCCGCGCGTCCATCACCATTCTTGGATGAAGGGGGGGGAAACCGAAATATCGCCACTACAGCCCCGGCATCACCTGCCCGTACATCCTCATCGCTAACTATGACGCAGCTACAACGCCAAGAGAAGGCACTGGAGAAAGACCCGCCTCGGAATCTAAACAACTCGCCTTCGAAACCTACCTTGTGCACATCGAATCTTGTCAGAAAGGGAAAGACAAACGGCCTGCCACTTCTGCGATGGACAGATGAAAATCCAGAAACGATGGGGGGACGATGTGCTCGGCGCGTTTCTTGCAAAGAGGGGAAATGTTTACGTACCGGATGTAGGGCAGGGGTTGATGACCTGGTTATGTTGATTTCTTGCTATTCATGCATGTTATGGTCGGTTTCTGGGAAAGGGGGATGCCTGTGCAAAAGGCCTCTCGTCCCCAAAAAAAGAACAAAAAATTAGAAGGCATCAATCAATACCTTTGAAATGAGACTCGATGAAAATTCCAAATGTGTCCCAAGTACTCTGGACTCATTATGCCTATATCTTGGTGACAGATGGGCCTTGACCCACGTCGTCTTTGACGTCAGGACATGTCTCCCCGAAACTTCAAGCAGTCAAAACAATAAAAGTGACGCAGCATCACGCAGCAGCTCAAGACTGAAAACTTTTGTACATCATTTTCTTAGCTCTGGGCTGAGAATCATTCTTTCATAGCTACTATGCAATAACGAGATGCATCAAACCCCTCAAACCAGTTCCGTTAACGCCTGAATCGCGCGTTGGTGAGCCAGCCAAGAAAACCCTGCAGCATCTAAATCTAGCCATAGCCAGGTAGTTGTTGGCTAAGAATGAATGAGGATTCAAGGTCAGTCCCCCCAAGCGCAATCAACAAAAGAATCATCGATCCTCGGCCCACTCGTTCTCCCGACGAATCTGCTCCTCCTCTTCAGGGGTGAAGTCGTTGGTGATGTTGAAAGTCTTGCGAATTTCCTCGGGCGACTTGCCCTTGATCATGTTGGCCACGGTTTTGCAGCCAACATCGAGGAGAGGCTTGATGTCGAGGTAGTTTGCCGCCTGCACAACAGGAAGAAGAAAGAGAATTTAGTTTTCATCTCAGGGACGGAAGGGCTCGGATGCGCGAGGAGAGATTACGTACGAGGATAATCTCGAAGAGCATCTCTTGATCAACTTGCATGAATTTTTGGTCCCATTCTTCGATGTCGGTGGTTCGGCGGCGTCCGTCAGATTCGTCATCCTGAGCCTGGGGAGGGTCCAGTCTATGGTGTTCGCACCATTCGACCACCTTGCGAAGAACGGACTCGTTTACCTGCTGTCGTGTTAGGTCCGTTTTGCGGGGGACAAAAGGGAAAAATAAATAAAGAAACAGGTGGCGGAAAACAGCAGGGCGTACATTAGGAATGGGGATGGGGTTGGTCGGGCTGATGGACTCATCGCCGAGGTCGTCGAGCATATTCTTGATGAGCATGGAGCGCTCAGCAACGACGCGATCTGTCCGACTGGTTAGTTTTATCTTTCCCTTCAGAGGGCGCGCATGGGGGGGGGAGGGTTGGTTACAACCAGGGTTGACGTACCGACTTCGATGGTGGCATTGTCGTTGGACACTAGCCAGACTTTCCGGACTGAGCCCTCTTCGGCCATGATGTTCAGGAAAAGATTTGGTGGTGGTTTGCTGGACCCTTGGGCGAAGACGTTGTCTGATGTTTTGTCTGATGTTGTCTGATGACTCAGGCAGGCTCGTGTAGTCGCAAATCGCGTGATAGCGGGGGTCTGCGGCAAAGATGGGGATAGTCGTGGATGACAAGAGGTTTGGTCAGTCGAGAGGACTGGCTCTATGCTCTAGGGCAAAAAGGAAGGCCAAGCAAACTTGAAAGTGAGCTGGTGCTTGCTTGGCGGGGCTCGTTGGTTGGAACTTGGAAGGCTTGCCGGCGTCAGAGTGGGTTCCAACTTCTTCTGTCTGGCGTCACTTGCAGTCTGCAGTCTACAGTCTACAGATGAAGAGTGTGCGGCAGCCTGCAGGACAAAGTCGGGATTCGAGAGGGAGACACAAAGGAATAAATACCTAAATAAGCCGGCACGATGTTCGAAATGCAGACGTGAGTACCACGGAAGTCACCGTGTTCATATGCACGGCGACAGGCAGAAGCTCCGCTGGGCTGCACATGAGCAGCGCGTCTTGGGTACCTGCTCATGCAGGTTCCTCGGCTGCTTGCTACTAGTACCCAGTACCTGGTATTCCTCACCTCATGCTCGACGCGTGAACACGATTTCACGCCGGCAGTCTTGAACAGCTCGTGTGCACCCGCACCTTGGTGTGCCCGTCTGCCTGTCTCGCCCCAGATTTTCGTGTCTGAAGGAAGGAACATGTCGGCCAGTGGCCAGTGGCCAGTGGCCAGTAGCCAGTGTTTGTTTCTTGCTTGCCTTTGAAAAGACGCGTTCGTGGAAAGACGCTTTATGTACAGCACAAACAATGTTGCTTTCCTGTCTGCCACCCACGTTCTCCGGGGGCGACCAACCGAGTGAGCTAACAAAAAAAAACAAAGAAGACTTTCAGTCAGTTGAAGCATTCAAGATTGCTTCTAGACTCGGGGGTGATGGCGGGAATTCTACAACGCATTCGTAAGCCACCGACCAGGTACGGGGTAGGCAGGTGGCCTACAGTCGTTGTAGGAGTTGTAGGACGGTGGGCTGTGGGCTGTGGCTGTGGGCGGTGGACACCAAGCTTTGGGGCGCCACAAAACGCTCCTGGGCTTGATTCTGATTCCATGGGCATGTCTGCCGGGAGTTTATTAGCGGCGGTTCCATGCCTACTAGGCCATGAGCCTATTACCGACCGGGGGCGGGTCCACCGTCCAGCCTCCACCGTCCAGCCCTTTGTTGGATCTCGTCTGCGTCTGGATGTGATGCGGACAATTTGACAAAGCAGCAAGTTGCAACATGCCGCCCCTTTCCCTGGTAGTGGTGCCCCTGCCGACAGCTTCACTAGGCAAACACACATTCCACTGCGGGCATGGCGAATAACGCAAGACGCAAGACGAAACCACAAAAAGCAAAAAACACACACCCAAGCCGTCCAGATTCCTTTCCCGGTCCGAGTTTGCGCCATAGTCGAGCCATCCAGCCCCCTTTCCCAGCCTGCTTCCCGCTTTGTTTTAATTTGTCAATATCGATCCGCCCGTTTCGTTCGCGCGCGCTCCCATCCCATCCAACAACCACCACCCGCTGACGGGCGCATGACCGACCACGTCGCTTTTTTTCTTTTCTTTTTTTTTTCCCTGCGCCGCCGCTCTGGAAAGCGCCCTTCTTCGCCCACGTCGACTGAGAACCAACTTCTGCCCGCCCTCCCCATGTTGGTGACTCATCTTCCATCAGCCTCCGGTCCCACATTCTGCTATGCCATCGACGGCCGCGAGAAGCCGGTGCTGAGAAAACAATGTGGCGGCGTACCTACCTGCTTCTTGTTCTGATACGGCTGTGGTTCGCCCTCTCGCCCAGCTATCTACACCCCGACGAGAATTTCCAAGGCCCCGAAGTGATAGCTGGTACGGTTTTTTTTTTCTTTCGCGCGCGCCTCTTGCATGCGCCGGGTGTTTTTTTCTTCTTCTTTCTTCTCCCTTTTGGCTGACGGACACGCCCCCCCTTCGCGGACAATAAAGGCCAAATTTTTAGTTATCCCGTCAGACGGACTTGGGAATTCACAAACGAACATCCGATTCGGAGCGTCTTTCCGCTATGGCCCGTCTATGGCCTGCCCATGATGCTTCTCCGATGGCTGTGGATCGGCAAGGGACACGACGGCGAAATCTCTCCCATCGCCGTCTTCTGGGCTCTGCGTATCCTCATGTTTGTAATCAGCTTCGTTCTGGAGGATTGGGCTCTTCACGAATTGATCCCGTCCCCTCGACATCGCCGTATCGCAGTTGTCTTGGTTGCTTCATCCTACGTGACTTGGACGTACCAGACACATACCTTCTCGAACTCGATTGAGACCCTGGTTGTCGCTTGGAGCTTGGTTCTGATTCAGCGCATTGTCGATACACGGGTATGCCATATCCCGGAAGTTCTGTCTTTTAGTTTCAAAAAAAGGGCGGTTAAAATGGCTAACTGCTGGACTATCTTTTCCAATAGCAAAAATCGTCGCTTCTATCGTCAACCGTGCTCGGCATCGTCGCAGTTTTTGGCGTCTTCAATCGCATCACTTTTCCGGCCTTCTTGCTAATTCCTGGCTTTCGCTTGATATCTCATTTTTTGCGCAAGTATGTTTTTTCCCGACTGATCCTATGTGTTAAGACATGGTCGGCAAATGCGATTTTGCTAAGTTCTCTTGTCAAACAGACCCTTGTCCCTGGCGGCCCTGGCTTCGGCTGCCTTGATCACAACCATGACGGCTATCGCGCTGGATACCGCCTTCTACTCATCAAAACCCATCACATGGGCCGACTTAATCCGGAGACCGACCATCACTCCGCTCAACTTCTTTCTCTATAACTGGAACGCCGCCAATCTGGCCCAGCATGGCATTCATCCGTGGTATCAGCATCTGGTAGCCAATCTTCCGCAGCTTCTTGGACCTGCAACTTTGCTGCTCTTCACCAAGCCTCACCTGTCCTTGAGGCTATATTCCGCAATCTCGGGTCTTTTTGTCCTGTCGGTATTTCCTCACCAGGAAGCCCGTTTTCTCCTACCCACAGTACCTCTGTTCCTCTCATCGGTAGAGCTTCCCAGAAACAAGACTCTCTTGCGGATGTGGGCCGGGTCGTGGGTTCTCTTTAACCTCCTTTTCGGGGTGCTCATGGGTATATACCACCAGGGCGGTGTTGTTCCGGGGCAAGTATTCATGAGCAAACAGCCGGACGCAACTCAGGCCATTTGGTGGAAGACGTACACGCCTCCCACTTGGCTTCTCAATGGCAAAAATGAAGTCCTGCAGACGAGGGACGTCATGGGCCTGAAAGGCACCGCCCTGCTGCAACAGCTCACCGACCTTGCCACGTGCGATCGGCCGGCTGATCGACGGAATCAGGAATACCTAAAGGAGAAGAATGGGACCTATTTGATCGCACCTGCGTCGGCAACGTGGTTGGATCCGTACTTGCCGAACAAGGGTCTGCAAGGATTGCGATTCCGGGAAGTTTGGCGTTACAGGAAGCATTTGAATTTGGATGATCTTGATTTTGGCGACGACGGCGTGTGGAATACATTGTCTAGAGTGATTGGCCGGCGGGGTTTGATTGCGTGGCGTGTAACCAAGAGCTGCCCGAGCTGAGCCGAGGAGTCTATGGGAAAAAAGAGCGAGGGGGAAGTAGAGTCCTCCGGCCATTTGAAATATACACGATCTCATATATCACAATGTTCCAATGTGGCGATTGGTCTAGGCAACCTTGCCTTCCGAGGCTTTGCACTACGAGCTTCGAGGCAAGGACTGTCTGCGCGGGCAAAAAACGTTTCAGACCATTTACCCAAAAAAGGGGCGGACATGGCCATGCATTCTCCATCATCAAGTTGTTTTTGACATTCAGTTCCTTGTCAGATCTAGTGTTGTCTAGCAAATCTGACCGGGGCTCGGGCACAAGGCAGCTGGCCTTTTTCCCTTGGACCAAACATCCTCCCCTTAGTACAGACGCTTGGGAGGAGACATGGAGGCCTTGATGGTCAAGCTGCCAACGTTTTGCCAGCCCTTCTTCAGGAGGGAGACGAGGTAGTTGATGGCCAACATGATGTTGCCGATCAGTTGCTCCTGCTCCATACCGACGTTTCCGACGGCGACACCCATGCAGAGAACCTTCTTCAACTGGAACTTGATGGTCGACTTGACCTCGTTGATCTTCCCGGTGAGGTCATCGGCGTGGGAGACGGGGGTGGGGAACTTGCCGGCTGTTGCGAGTTAGTCCAGCCCAAACCTCGTAGTTTCAAAAATCAAAGGATAGGCACGAAAAAAAAAAAAAAAAAGGAAAACAGCATACCCTTGGAAAGACCAGGACCCAAAAGACGAGGAATCTGCTTGATAAGAGACTCGGAAGCGACGAAAGCATCGTACTTTCGGGCCAGCTTCTTGATAAGCTTCTTGTTCTTGTTCAGCTTCTTCAAGTCATCAGCGGACATGGCATCGACACCGCCGTGCTTGGCACGGTCCAAATCGTGCTGGTCACCCAGGATGCAGATGGCCATGTTGGGGCGAGGAATCGACGGCAGCTTGATGGTGCCGGAGAAACGCTTGTCACGCTGGGGGTCATAGTTCTTCAGGCCGATCTGGAGCTCGACGGTCTCGAGAAAGTTGCGCTTCTTGGTCTCGTTGGAGTACTCCAAGAGCTCGGCGACCTGGGTCCGGACATTGGCTGCCGTGAGGGAAAAGAAGAAACCGGCACGTTAGCATGGGACTTGCGTCGGGGGCTTTACAACCTCCTCCCCCCCTTCCACCTTCTCGGCTGATGGTCGTGGGTGATGGCAAGAATGAGACTAACCGACTGTAATCTTCGACATCTTGGCAGTCTCCCAATAGATTTCACGTTATCTAATGGTGATCGGGACGAGGCTTTGTTGAACAGGTCAAAAGAGGGTTTCGCTTGTGGAAAACCAATGGTGGGCTTGGGTTTTTTTTTTTGGTGATTTCGTAACTGTGGGACTTACCCAGCACTAACCAACCACAAGCGGTGGCGGGGCATTGGGTGCAGGGCAAAGTTTTCTCACGTGGAGACTCACGTGCTGCCTCATGGTCCGGATAGAAGTCGATGGGCGCATGTATGGGCGGTAAAAGTACGCTGATGATACAGTGGTAAAAAAAAAAAAAAATAAGGGAAAAGAGAAGAAGAAAAGAAGCCAATGCCAAGCTATGCCCTGAAGTCTGATACTGGACTTAAGAGAGAAGATTGTGGACGAAATGCGTATGTAATTCTGGACACAATCAACCTCATTTTCCCCTGCTGTTCCCTCTTTAAAACTCTCTTCTCTGTAGTGTCTCCTCTGCCGGAAACGATGGCGGCTGAGCCTCCGGCAGAGACAGCAGACTTGTTGGCCAAGCCGATTGAGCTGACGAAATGGCTTGAGAAACAAGACGCATCAGCGGTGAAAGGGTGAGAGCAAACTCGACCCGAAGAAAACCACCCGCGAAAGGCTGTTTGCTGACGACAAAGCCCAAGCCATGCCGATGCCCTCTTTAAGCACCTCTTGAGAGACGCTTCTCAGCCCAAATCAGTCTCTGGCCAAGCGTGCATCAGGCTCTGTGGGCTGGTAGACCAGGCCTCCAGATCCAGTTCGGAGGAGTTGAGACAATGGGCCTTCTCGGAGACGGTCACGTCCAAGCTGTTCAATTTCTACATCGAATGGAACGAGTCGGACAATCATCGCTCCATGAAGCTGGTGCTGGATGTCGTTGCCCAGTCTATTCTGAGGAACCCAAACCGAGAGCATGCTGCGAGGACCAAGAAGAGCATCCTCGAAACCTTGGTGTCCATCGTGATTGGACGCTCGACGAAGCCGGTGGCCAAGTCAGCCATCAAGACCGTGGATCATCTCCTCTCCAAGGGGGTAGTCACCCTTGGCGACATCCGCTCAACGTACCTGCATTTTCGGGCAGACTTGCGTAGCAGCGATGCCGTCGAGGTATGGAGGAGTCTCACGTCGGACCTCATCCGCTGGATGAAGCTGCATTTCGTCTGTCCCACCGCTGGACGACTGGTCGTCACGATTTATCGACGCTGGAGACAGGAAGAATCTGCAGATTCGGTCCCCAGCGTGGAGGTGTGGCACCAATGGCTTCTCGACTTTTTGGCCGAGGAGCCTGGCCTCCTCGAATCAATCAAGAATTACGTCTTCTTGCCTCTTTTCAAGGCTGATAGGTCGGAGGGTTTGGCGTTTTTGGTTCGTATGAACGAAGATCAAGCCGTGTCCGGGTCGGCCAACATGGACATGGATGTTCCAGCCTTGTTGCAGCTGGCGGCGCTTGAGACCGGCAAGAGAGTTGGTTTGGTCGAAGAGCCAGGTGAGAGAGAATCAGATGATTGCGAGACTTGGGGGTTTTTTTTTTTCTCCCCTCAGGAGCTGGACTAACAACTTGTGCTCGTTTCTCCCCCCTTCTTCCTTCCAGCTATTGACGGGAGCAACAGTGATGCAAGCGATCCTTCATCCATAACCCTGCATGAGAATGTGCTGGAGAGCGTTCTGTCGCATCCCTCGCATGAAGTGCGGGCTCTCGCGCTGTCACTGCTCGTGACGTCTCCGTCTACTACTCGGCCCTACTCTCCCAAGGTATTCGACTTGCTCAGGAGGCATCTGGGCACCTTCTTCGCAGACCCAGATGCCAAGTTTCGAGTTGACATCTCGGCAAAGACAAGGGACATGTTCAAAAGAGTTCGAGGGGCGATTCACGTGTTAAAGCGCAGTATACCCCGTTCACGCGTCAAGGCGCAGAAAGCAGACGCTCCTGGTTCCCTTCACCAAGACGAGAAGACTGAGATGGCACAGCCGATCGTGTACAGGTCCAACCTGATTTTTCTGCCCGCGGCCCAGCTGACTCATTGCCTGGAATACCATGTCCAGTTCTTGCACTGGTACCTTGTGTTTCTGTGCAACGAGCTGGTCCCGACGGCTTCGTATCAGCGACACATTGCGGGCCTGAAAGCCTTGACGTACATCATTCGCATGGAAGGAAGAGGCAGCTCCAAGACCTGGGAATCCGTCGATGATCAGGAGCTTTTCTTTGACCGGCTCGACGGCCGATGGGCTCGTGCATTGTTCGACCTTGTCATGGATCCGTTTGAAGATGTGAGGGATATGTCTACAGCTGCTCTAGCACAATGCTACGCAGATGGAAGGTATCGTCGGCTGAACTTGGCGGGTTCGGAGATGACGGGCATCCCTCTTGATGAAATCAGAGACCTCTCGCAACGTGCCAACGAGCTTGCTCGTCGGACCGCGCGCGCAGATCACTCGGATGGGGCGTCTAAGGCGTCACAGCTACTCTGCAGGTTTCTCGACTCGGCGGAGGAACGGCTTCGGATGCTGTCCGGCATGGTCGAACAGCTCGGCCGCAAGACGTCCATGGCAGAGCGGCATCTCGGCCAAGCAGTCGTCGAGTGCCCTCTGCACGGAGACTTTGGCTCCCTCTGCCACGCGTGGCAAGTGGTGTCGGAGATTACGCTGTCACCGTCGCAGTTGGATGAGGCCGGAAAACTGCAACTGGATCTTGTTTCGTGCTGTGAGCGAGCTTGGAGGGCCGTGCGAGACATTCTATGTGATGACTCTCCCGAGGGACACTTGCCGCAAGAGCTCGAAGACGTGGACGGGCTCGACACCAAGGATCTTCTGAGTTATAGTTTCCGCGCGGTCCACGAGTCAAGGTACGCCTCGTGAATTTCTCTCGTGCGGATGGTGCCTCCCCTTTTTTCCCCCTCCCTTCTGTTCCCCCCCAAGCTACTTACACATTCTAATCTCCTACAGTAACCTTATGCGGACCATGATCCTAAGCATCCGAAATGGAGGCAGACAAGGGCTCATGGTACCGTCGAAACAAGTGTTTGAGAGAATCGGCAACTTGACCTTCACCCAGCTGGCCAGTCTGCGCCACAGGGGTGCATTCACCACCGTATCGGCCACGTTTGCTACTTGCTGTCAACAAACAAGGCATCTGCGGGTCGACGACGGCGAGGTGCCGCTGCTGAAGGTCTGGTACGCCGGCACCATGCAGGCCATCTACTCCCAGACGTCGACGACTCGACGATCCGCGGGCATACCGTCCATGATTACGGGGATCCTCGCCGCCAACGGCGCCGACCCGACGTTTGACCAGGTCATGAAGACGCTCATGACGATTGCGTCCGAGGAAGCAAGCGCCTCCGAGACGGACGGATCGAACCTCGCCCAGGTCCACGCATTCAACTGCCTCAAGGACATATTCAAGAACTCGCTGCTCACATCGCTGGGGAACAAGTCCGAATCGTACCTGCCGCAGTGCCTGGAGCTCGCGGCCAGCGGCCTCCGATCCGAGGTCTGGGCCATCCGCAACTGCGGGCTCCTCTTCCTGCGCAGCCTGATCGACAACCTGTTTGGCACCCACGAGAGCAAGGCCACGATCGAAGCCGGCTGGGACGGCCGTGCGAACCGCATCCACTACCACCGCTACCCGAATCTTCCCGCCGTGCTGAAGAACCTGCTCCAGTCCGGACACAAGACGCTCGGCCAGTCTGCCGCGTCGGGCGCCGGCTCGGCCGCCGCCGAGTCCGTCTTCCCCGCGCTGGACATTATCCGCCGCGCCGGTCCTCCGGATGTGCTCCGGGACGAGATCCAGGTTGACGTGGCGGCGTACCTGTCCAGCCCGGTCTGGCACGTCCGCGACATGGCCGCCCGGACGCTCTGCTCGTGCCTCCTGCACAAACGATGGCTCGAGGTCATCCGGGCGGCTTTTGACGCCGCCATGGCTGGCCATGCGAGGAACAGGCAGAACCATGTCCACGGCATCTTGCTGACACTCAAGTTTGTCGTCGAGCGACTCAGCGAGGTTGCCCGTGACCAGTTTATCGGTACGTGTCCCCCCCAGCGCGCACATGCGTTTCCGACATCTGACCCTCTCGGCCTCTCAATCCAGCCACGCTTGACGAGCTCGAGTCTTTCCTGTCCCAGATCAAGGTGGACGGCCTATTCCCGCACTGCCCAGACATCGTGGCCGCCTATCTGGACGTCATGAACGCAACATGGGCCATCCAGATCTCGAACAAGCTGTCGCTGTCTCCCTTCTCCATATCCACGCCCGCCCACGCCGGATCCGCGCTTCTCGGGATCCAAAAGGCCATCCACGACGTATACGTCCTCTCGCGGGCCGACGATCCCCTCGCCCAGCTCGGCCCGCTCCTCGGCCGCCAAGACCTCGGCCCGGACGGACTCGTCGCAGCCCTGGAGACGGCGTCGAGGGTCTACCGTCCGGAGAAGACCTCGCCCGCCGACAGGCTCTCGTCCCTCTGCACAATCTACATCAGCACCTGTCTGGACACGAGCCACGCCGCGGCCCAGGTGCTGGCCATCGAGAACCTGACCGACTCCCTGGACGAGCTCCTCGCCCGGGGAGGAGGCATCGACGACGCCCTCGGACGGGCCCTCGTCCGGCTCTGGGCGCGTCTGCCATCCCGCACCATGGGCCCGGCGCTCTCCCACGCCGTCATCCGAGTGAGCGGCTGCATTGCCGCGGCACTGAGCGGCGCTGCGAGTCCTACCTCTATCGACCTCGGCGCATGGGGTGCCATTATGGCTGACGCAGCTCTCGACGACAAGGTGCGTCTTTTTGATAACGAACAACAAACAAACGTCTCTCCACATCTTTCTCTGTTTTTTTTCTTTGTTTTTTTTTTCTTTTCCATTCTATATACTAATCCTCCTCCACGCACACTCAGACCTTCGACACCCGCCTCGCAGCCTCCTTATCCCTCCGCTCCTTCTTCGCCGCCCACGCAACCTCGCTCCCCAAAGAAGCCCATCATCCTCACCATCATCCTCACCACCACCATCATCTCACAGCCCTCCTCGCGCTCTACGACTCCCTCAACGACGACGACGACCAAGTCCGCGACACGGCCGCCTCGGCAGCCACGAACCTCCTCGGCCACGCCCTCGTGCCCCTCGAAGCCGCCAAGCGTCTCCTGCGCTTCCTCACCGACCACTTTGGCGACTCCCCCTCCTTCAAGCGCATCGTCGCAGACCGTCTCGTGGGCCACCGCGGCGGCGGCGGCGGCGGCGGCGACGGCACAGCCTGGGAACCGGCCAAGACAAAGCTCGACAGGGCCATGCGCTTCGACGACTCCCTCTTCGTAGTGGAGGAGCAGAACCTGTTCGTGGACGAGGTGCGCGAGACGAAGCGCTGGGTCGGCGTGTTCCAACGCCTCGAGTGGCATGACGGCGGCGGCGGCACCAGCAGCACCAGCACCGCGTGCGAAGAGGAGGACGCGAACCTCATGGACAGGCTCGCGCGCTGGCTTCAGGACGGCCTCGCCCACCTGGCGACCCTCGCGGCCGTGCCGGACGGGCCCCTGGGCTGGGCGTCCGACCCCGCCGTCTTTGCCATCTCCACCGGCCTGGTGCGCGTCTCCGTGGCAGTCGGCGCCGTTGCCAAACGGCAGGCCGACTTGCATCGCGCCATGTCCGTGGCGAGAGGGGCGCTGACCTCGCGCGATGTACCCATCTCCGGGCTGCTCGCCGAGGCATGGTCAGAGGGGGGGGAGGTGATGTGATGAAAGCGTCGGATGGGAGGCCTGACTGATTTTGTCACGGAAAAAGTAGTGAGAGACGGACAGGAAAGATGGGGGACTGCGCGACGCAGGGTCCGTGTTTTGGGTCTGCGTAGAATACAAATTCCTGGTTTTTGAGTGCGTGTCCGGAAAAGACACATGAGTACTACTAGGTAGGTAAGGTACTGGGTACCTGGGTAAGGTGGAAAAGACAATATAATAAAGAATGTATAGGTGTCTGTAATAATACAAAGTACACGTACTTTATTTGTACTTCCTCTTCACCTCGTCCGCTTTCGGTGCCATCCAAAACCTCTCTCGTCCTGTGTCCTCATCCCCCCGCCCCCCCGAGGCGGCCCATCCGCGCCACCAGCATCGTATTCTGCGCCTGCAGCTCGCCGACCTGCTCCCGCAGCAGCTGCGCCTCCTTGACGGCAACGTCCCGGTCCGCCCTCGCCTTCTCCAGCTCGAGCGTCAGGCTCTCCTTCTCCCGCCTCTCGGCCGCCTTCCTCCGCCGCGCCTCGGCCTTGCGCTCCTCCTGCTCGCGCTTCTCCTCCAGCTTGCGCATGTCCCGCCTGTACTTGGCCTCCTGCCTGGCCGCTTCCCTGTCGTGCTTGTCGCGGAGCCTGGCCAGCGAGGCGGCGTCCTTGTCCCGGATGCCCTGGCGCTTGGACTGCATGCGCTCCTGGAACTGGGTGTAGTTGCGGTCGAGCTTCTGGCGGCGCTCCAGGAGCTTCTGCAGGTCCTTTTCCAGAGGTTGGGGGCGTTTTTCGTCGGAGCAGGCGGTGCTGCTTCCGGCGGCCTTGTCCTCCTCTCCCGCGAGATCGAGCTCTTCGGGAGCTGATGCGAAGCTGCGGACGGACGATGCGTCGTCGCTTTGGTCGTCAGCGCCGGCGCCGGCGCCTCCATCTTCGTCCTCTTCAGGGACGGCCTGGCTGTCGTTTAGGCTTTCTTGGCTGCTCGTGAAGCTCAGCGGGATGCTGAACTGCGACCGGAGCTCGCTCGCTATCGCACCTGCCACGCCCAAGGCGCCCGTGATGATGCCGTATAGTCCCGTGCTGCTGGGTGTCCAGTCGCCGATGATGCCCGCATCCTGGCTTTGGCTGCTGGGCCGTTGCGCATCTTGCGCCTGCCCGATGCTTGACGTCGTTCTTGTGGATGTTGGTGCTGACCCAGGGTTCTGAGCCGCAGGGACCTCTGCCGGTGCGAGACCCCCGTCGGTATCGTCGCCATCCGGGGCCGTCGTCGCTGTGACCCAGTCCAGAAACTTGCCCGCATCGCCGATGATGCCGGGAGGTGTTCCCTTCTCAATCAGGAACC
Organism: Claviceps citrina; assembly: GCA_018360365.1. Lineage (NCBI taxonomy): Eukaryota > Fungi > Ascomycota > Sordariomycetes > Hypocreales > Clavicipitaceae > Claviceps > Claviceps citrina. Next base: position 3,927 of record SRQA01000356.1, on the reverse strand, counting down.
GAGGTACGCTGCCGCCGGGGTCGCTCCTGGTGATCATGAGCCACTCGAATGCTCGGGGGCCGTCGTCGACATCGTCTCCAGCCCGGTTCGTGGCGCGATCCTCGCCAGACATGAGGTCTGCCGATGACAGTGACCGCTTGTTGGCGGAGGCGGCGTCAGCGCTGTCGGCTCCGAGCGGCATCTCTCGAACAACCTCGACGGACTCGTACTGGCCGCGGACGATGCCCTGGCGCGGCGGGCACTCCGGATGGACGCACGGCTTGGAGACGATCATGTACTGCCGCAGCCGTGGTGGCTGCCTCTGGCCTTCGGCCTCGGTTGGGTGCGAGAAATCAGACGTGAGCAGCAGGGTGATGAAGTCTCGCGGCGCCGTGGGGCCGGGGAACTGCGCCGACAGTTGAAAGACTGACAAGATGACCAATTATTCAGCCCAAAGGTGAGAGGTACGTTGGAGGGAGGTGTCAAGGCAGGACAGGCGTCGTGGGGATGAAAAAAAAAAAAAACCCGAGGGCACACAAACAAACACGACCGGACCTACCGTCAAGATGGCCAGCCCCCTCCACAACGTGATGCTCGACATTCCTGTCGGCGCCGATTCCTCTGATGTTGCCGCTTCCGGGCGAGCCCTGCACCCTCATCGACTCGGCAAACTCCCGCCGCAGCCCCGTCTTCCACCGCGCAAAGGACAGTCCGACGTGGACGCTCCGTCTCGCAAACCAGGCGCCCCTGCCGTCCTTGCCGGGCAGCTTGTACACGCTGATGCCGAGGGGGTTGTCCTTTGGGCTGGTCCTGATCTCCTTCCATTCCTTGCGCAGCCGCGCCGACAATTGGGCGGCGTCGGCGGCGGCGGGTGGTGCGTCATGTATGGGCGAGGAAGCGTGGATACCGTCATGTTGGCTGTAGACGACGGCCGAGTCGGTCTTTGCCCGCGCTCGACCGGTTGGGGCGGGCTTGGCAGCATCGGCGGCATCGGCAGCAGGGACCGAGTCAATGACAATCTGGGCTTGGCCGAAGCTGTTGTTCATGAATGTCTTGAGGTCGTGCCGCGGGACGTCGTTCCAGTCAACAGGCGCAAGGGCCTTGAGCGGCTCGTGATGGCTAGCCATGGTCACACATGCCTCACGAAAGCACCGCGTCGCCTTCTTGCATGTTGAGAGGGGGGCCGATGCGTGACGAGAGACGGACACGGAGTCGTGGAGTCGACGGGGACGGACGTCTTCTGGTCCGACTCGGAAGACGCGGCTCTGGCTGCTGGAGCTCGAGGATATTGGTTGATGGATGCGTGCGACGGCGTTTGCGATGGCGTGTTCCCCCCCACGTCGGACAGACGGATGGACGGACGGACCGGCTGACTGGCTGACGTCATCGCCCGCCCACGACTCGACGGGGCGTCACTCGACGGGGCGTCACTCGACGGGGCGTCACTCGACGGGGCGTCACTCGACGGACACAAGGAATTCATGGAATCGATGAAGAAAGCAAACTCGAAGCCCTGCTATTATTCTCCTACACGTCCTTCACCCCCCCCGCCACCATCCTCCCCTTGATCACGGCCTCCAAGTCTCGCCCACAGCTTCCGCAGTAGCCGTCTCGCCACTCCTTCAACGCTTCCCTCTCACTCTTCGACCATGACTGGACCACCTCCTGCGCCGACGCCGACGACGACCTACCCTTGCGTGTCTTGCCTCCCTCATCGTCCTGCAGCAACGTGCCGAGATCGTCGCACAGCGACTTCTCGTTCATCAGCCAGTTCTCCCACTCCGACTGCAGCATCTCCCGCTCGATGCTGTTGACGACCCGCGTCGCCACCACCAGATCGTGTCGGTAGGCGGCCAGTCGCTGTCTCGTGCGGCGGAGCCTTCGCGCCGCGGCCCGGCTCGACTGGGACGAGAGCGCCGCCCCGGCCTCTTCCCACGCCGTGTCCATCTCTGTCGCGTCCAGGATGGTCTTGTACGTGCCGAAGCATGTGCTGTTGGTCGGAAAGCCGGCGCCGTGCTGGCCGCCGTGGCCGCCCGTGGCCTGGTCCAGGTCCGCAATGTAAATCGCCTTGCTCATCATCGCGTTCGGCGTCACCCCGATCCGGCTCATGAACCTGGCCGCTCTGCGGTCCCTCCACCACGTCCGAGTCTCGGTCGACGTCAGCAACAGATTCGTCGCCGCACTCGTCACGAGCAGGAGCACAATGACGCGGTGGGCCGTGATGATTCCGAAAAGCTTCTTCAGGCCGGCAAATGTCCACATGATGAGCGACGACACGGCGCTTTCGCCCAACGACCTGACTGTTTCGATCTGCATGGCCGTCAGGGTTCGCGGCTTGATGGCCTGCCCTTTGCTCGACTCGGCCGCTGCGGGGGAAAAGACGACGACCTGTGTCTGCCGGCCAACATGGCCGTAGACCTGGATCGCCCTGTTGGTACGACTGCGCGGGCCCAGCTTGCGCACCTGGTCAGTCGCCAGCTCTGCCATCTCCTCGGCCTCCGTGACCGCGTCTCGAAGCGCTTGCCGTTCAATCATGTTCTTGGAGAGAGCTGGCGTCTTGGACCAGTCCACCCCGACGTACGCGGCGAGCTTGCACTTGGACTTGGCCACGTGCGTGATGACAATCTTGATGACCAGCTTGAAGCTCTGCGAATGGGGTAGGTGCCACGCCGTTTTCATATGTGTCACCACATACGTGACATGGTCCTTGTACACATCAATGGTCTGGTAATCCTCCACATTGGCCGACTTCTTGCGACCCAGCATGTCCACGTAGTCCACCTGGAAGCGGAAGTCGCGCCGCATCTGTCCTTGGTCGACGAGCACCCACGGGCCCTGGGCAATCTGCTGTGCCCGGTGCTCGAAGTACAGCTTGGGGAACACAAAGCTCTTGTCGCCAAAGAGGGCGTGGAAACAGGCCTTGGCACTGATCTCAAAGTGTCGTTCGGCCGCCATCTGGGTCGTGCTCTCCGGCTCGTAGATGACCGGGCGGGAAGGCAAGTGCAGTTTTCCTGCTGTGCGCTGATGCGCCCGGGCGGGCTGAAGGTGCGGGCCAAAGTAATGTTGACTGCGTCCCACCGGCGGCCTGCCCGGCGCTGTGCCATCATCAAGTGGTGTGTTCGCGGATGCGTCTTCCCAGCTTTCCGCACCCGCGCTCGGCCGTTCGAATTCCTCTCTTTCCACGTTCATCAATGCCGCGACCAGGTCCTGCGCATCCATCGGCTCTTCGGCCTGCAGGTTGTCGATGAGGAGGTTCAGGCGCGTGTGGAGAAGATGGAGATTGTCCAGAAACACCTTGACGGTAATCCGCGTGTACCCGGTATCGTTCGTATCTTGACCCAGTTCCAGGAAGATGCAATCGCATTCTCTTCCGGGCGCAGTACTAAGTTCGGTGATAATGTCGAGGCTCATGCCGTACGCAGTGACCAGACCCATCTGCTGGCTGTAAAAGTACATGTTGTCTGGTGTGACGTAGATCCTGCCATCCCCAGCAAGCGCCGCCTCGTTTGGCGACTGTCGCGCCCCGGAGCTGCTCGACCATGCCGCACGAAACACGAGGACCGGGTTCTCGCCGGGCGAGGCATTCGGAAAAAGGAGACGGAACTGCGCGTTCTGAGCCTTCAGTTCTGGGGGATAGTTGGGCGGCAGCGGGCGGACCACTCGGTTCGGTGCGGACCCCTGTGGCACGACGATTCCGATCGGGTCGTCGTCCTCATGCCTCGGTAGCATGGGCTGTTCCGGAAGTTCCACCGTGGCCCAAAGATTGCTTCCCCAGTAGTTTGCGAGAATGGACGCCGGCAGCTTGTTCCGTCCAGAGACCAAGCGCTTCTCCGTCATCAGGAGGACGGCAGAGCGGCTCAGCCCCGTCGCCGCAGGAGGCCTGGCCAACGTCGAAGGAGCAAGAGACGTTTCCGGCTTGTCGAGGGCGAGGGCGGAGAGGAGACTGCC
>SRQA01000355.1:0-24972 GCA_018360365.1 Claviceps citrina | reverse complement strand
CGCGTCGCCGAGGTGGGTCGCGTGGTGCAGGCCGCCGAGCTTGCAGGTGCCGTCGGGGGCGATGAAGATGGTGCTCTTACGGAGGTTGCGGTGCGTGACGCCGCGGCGGTGGAGGTAGGCCAGGGCGAGGAGGATCTGGCGCGTGAGGGAGGAGACGAGGGCTTCGTCAAAGGCCGACCGGTGCTTGGCGAGGCAGTGCTTGAGGGTCCGGTGGCGGGGGTCCAGGTCCGGGGCCGGGCTCGGGGTCGTGCTGCTGGCGCGGAGGCTGGTCGTGATGGGATGGTGGAGGAGGATGTTTTCGTGGCGGAGCTGGGCGAGGGGCGAGGCTGCCTCTGCGGCGGCGGCGGCGGCTGCCTTTGCTGCCTTTGCCGCCTTTGCGGTCGCTCCCTTGTTGCTGCTGCGGTGTCGGTGGTGTGACGGTGGGTGCGATGCCGCGTTGCTGGCGTGAGCTGCTGCTTTCTGCTTCTGGTGTAAGCGCCATGTCCGCCCTGGTGTGGACCGCGCGGCCGAGTCGCCCCTGTCCTTGGGCCGCGAGCCGTCGCCTTCCGCTTGCTGCTGCTGCTGCTGCTGCTGCTGCTGCTGCTGCTGCTGCTGCTTCTTGCGACGATGCCGCGAGCGGATCGCGACGACGATTCTGGTTCCGCCGCTGTGCTTTTCCGCAGTCGGCTTCACCATGGCTATGGGCTGGTCCTCGGGCCGCGGCAGATCTTGGGGGGGCAGCAGCAGCTGGTCAAACGTCGTCGCGGCCGACACGGACATGTCCGTCATGGACATGTGCGGTCGTGGCCGAGGCGACGCGGCGGCGGCCAAGGCGGCGGCACTCGAGGACGCGCTGCCGTAGACGCTGGGCAAGGCGTGGTCGATGCTGTCCAGGAGGGCGTTGGTCAGGGGCGTGGCCGTCATCGACACGGCGGCCGGGCGCTCGTCGTCGTCGTCGTCTTCTTCGTCGCCGCCCGTCTTCTTGGTCGCCGTCGGCTTGACGGGCTGGAGGCTTGCGGCGTCCTGGCTTGTCCTGGGCGTGGGGAGGGATGGCCTCGACGCCGGGGGCAGCGGCTGCAGGTGCTCGCTGGCCGTCGTGACGGGACTGACCTCCAAGGGGCGATGCTCGCGATGCTGCGTCGCCGCCGCCGCCGTTGCCGACAGCCTCGTCGATAGCCTCGACCGCGGAACCCGAGGTTGATAGTCCATGTTGAAGGCCGCTGCCGCGCAGGTGGAAGAGCGAGGCGTGGCACGAGACGGACGAGCTTCGCCTTCCATCAAGGCCAACCACGCGGCAACGGCACGACTGCGAGCAGCCGCGTCCTCCTCCTCCTCCTCCTCCTCCTCCTGGCGAGGGTCGGTGTCGGTGGGCGGCGGTGTTGGTCGCCCACATGGCTGGGCTGTGAGTGTAACAGGGCCAGGTGGTGGCGCGGGGTTTCCAACACGACGACTACGAGGACCATGACAACGAAGCTCTCGCATCTTGTCTCGCATGCTCGAGGCCATTTTCTCGACCAAGGCCTGGGCGAGGAGACGGCGTAGGGGACCGGGGCAAGGGGGGCTACCCCATTGATGCCGGCCAACAGACAACAAGACAGAGTTGTGATTGTGACATGTGACGTGGCCGGATTCGAAACAGACAAAGCACAGTTCCCGTCCCTGATGCCCTTGTTTGCTGTGCCTGTTGGTCGTCGTTCGTTTAGATGAGCCGTCCTGTCCAGCACAGCGCGCAGCAAGCTAGGCGAGACGCATCTCCTGGCACCCCCGCTTCCCTCCCCCCCTTCTCCGTCCGTCGACGCGGGCGAAAGGGTGCCTGACTCGGGTTGAGCAAATGAAGGACATTTTTCTTGTGTCCATGCGTTTTTATTTGATGCTGGGAACTTTTGGGGGCCTGAGCTTGAAGAGGGAAAAAAGCTGGAGCGTGGCTGCCGAGGTTGCCGTGGTTGGAGCCTTGGGCGTGAAAGGCGTGACAGGCGTGACAGGGAGGGCTAAGAATGGAATCACGAGACGTGGGGTGGGCAACGTGTTAGTCATCAAAAAGTGAACGACTTGGATTGCCTGATCTAATGCTAATATAAGTCTGAATCGTCACTCTTTGCACGACTCAACCATATTTCTTTGATTTCTCTTCGATTAATGGCCACGCACTCCCTCAGCGCCTGCAACGCGAACGTGCCAAGATTTTCGAGGCCCGCAAAGCGGTCGTCTCTGAGGAGCTCGTGGATGTGAGCCGCCGCCAGCGTCCCCAGTGCCCCCCAAAGGTTCTTGCAGTGCATCTCATCTGATAACGTTGCGGCCGTGTCAAAGAAGAGGTCGGCGGACCAATGCTGGCCAAGCAGCTTGGCCATCTTTTCAGCCGCCAGGCTGCTCAGATCCGGAATTTGCAGGAAATCGGCCAGCTTGTTGACATGCACGTGGCATAAAAGCATCTTCTTTGTCGTCGCCGAAATCTTCTTTGTCTTCGCCGAAATATCATCATCGTAGTTCCCCGTGTGCATGAACTGTACCATGCGCTCGACAGCATCTGCATCAGTGTCCTGGATGATGAATCTTTTCGTCTTTGATTCCTGTATTTGCTGGTCAGCCAAACCCTTTTTCCATCTCTTTTTCGTCACTCGTCACGTACCTGGAACCCCAGTGATGGCGAGATGGCGCGTTCAATGACGGGAGACTGCACGCTGGCCAAGGCGCTGTTTATCTTGAACTCTCGTCCGTTGCATTCGAGGACAAGGTCCATGAATGTATCTGACTGCTGCATCTTGGACAGGAATGCAGGCCATTTCGGAGGCTCCATGCTGGATCGTCGGTTGTGGAAAGGTAAGGTTCGCAAAAAAAGACGCGGGAATACAACCACAAATTATACAGCGAAGAAGATGTGTATGATTGAGTTTTGAATTTTTCTTCGGTTTCGAGCCATGAGAATTAGGACGGGACCTGGAGTGCGAGAGCTGCAACTCGGAGCCGTTGACAGTCTTGACAGTCTTGACAGTCTTGACAGTCTTGACAGTCTTGACAGTCTTGACAGTCTTGACAGTCTTGACAGTGCCAACGGACGAGCGTTTGCAAATGCAAATGCAAATGCTTCATATGTTTGCTTCCTGCAGCCCTAATCATCCAAACCTTAACGAGCTATTCACGTACGTCAATCACGATGCTTGGGAATGCCATCAAGATCAAGCACGCCTGCTTTGCCGGATCGAGAACTCGCTGTCGCGGTCGCGACCCCTCCCTCCAACGCCAACAAAACATGAACCGGCCCAAGACAATAGAAAATGGATGCGTGGATGCGCCCAGACCATGCACGCCAAAGCGGGCACGATGCTGTGTCATGCATGCAGAGAAAGAAAATAGATCCAGGCACCACTGACCAGGAAGACGAAGAAGCATATGGAGGCGCCGCCCGAGAAGTGCGTTTTGGCCATGCTCTGGCTGCTGGCACAACAAGCATGGCGAACAGACCAAGCTCATGCTCATGCCCGTTTTCTTCGCCATTGACACGGACCCGGGAAGGGAAAAGCAGAACTAGACTGGTCGTGTATGAGTGATACCTCAAAATGCCCAAAAAAAAAATTCTCGAAACGAGAGAGGCTATATTTATATATGCCTTCAATTTCCAAAAAAAACGACGAGGCGCCTTGCTCCCCTCTCGGTCCCCTCGCTTGAACCACGCTCGCCGCCCTCTCTCGTGATACAACTGCTCGCGGCCGACGACAGCCCAAGAAGAAAAGGAAAAGAGAGAGAGAGAATGAAGGTCCAGTTCTTCTCCATGTTGCTGTTCGCACTCGGCGCTGTTGCGTTGTGGTACCCCCACAACACTATAGTTTCCGATCTCGACGGCCAGGAATACTATCAAGGCGTAAGTCGACCGACCGAAACGGATGGCCAATCTCGCCGCCCGTCTCCCTCCTTTGCCCCTTTTCCTTTTCTTGTCTGCCTGTCCAAAGGTCCAACTCAGGCCGTCGCTGACCATCCCCCGCTCTGCAGACCTGCACGACCGACTTCAACAAGTGCTACATCACCTACGAGCAGACATATTGGAGACGGAGTCCCGAGCTGAAGAAGAAGGTACCGGCACACAGAACCATCGTGAAAGGAGTACGATGCTGGCAGCCCTATGGGTCGACGGTTGGCTTTGTAAGTTGCCTCTATTTTCTAAATATTTCATTTTCTTTTTTTTTTCCGACCACATGCCCACCTCACAAGAAGAGCGTGCACAGAACGTCTTTGATCACAACAAAAACACCACTAACCGGAAGGGATTCTGCTTGTTGTACCATCAACCCCCCCCCCCCCCCCCCCCCCCCCCCCCCCCCCCTTCTCATCCAGTGCGGCCGCAATAACAACGTGTGCAACTTCAGCCCACGAACAAAGAAGGCTGTATGCGACCAGACCTTGTTATACAGGAGGTTTAAAACGGAAAAGGCGAAAAAGCCCAAAAGCGGAAAATAAGGAGCGGGAGCGAGAAGCGGAAGGGCTGGGGAAGGCAGTGATTTATTATCGTTGGGGGGACACTGCCTGTGTCTGCTCTTCTTTTTCTCTTTCTTTCTTTCCTTCCTTTCGTTTTCTTTTCTGTTCTTTCTTCTTACTTCGAAATACATACATAATATGGACGGAGAAGAGTTGGGCCCTTGAATACAGTATAGATTCCGCGCGCAATGGGTGTGTTGCACAGGAAGTTGCTAGGCTGTCCAACCCCGGCGGCTGTCTCTTCTCTTCTCTTCACTTCCCTTCTTTCCTCTCTTCCATTCCGTCATCCGAGCGGAAGCCGTGCTCTACGCCGGACACACGACGCGTTTGCAGGCAAACCGACGCACCGTATTCACTCCCTACCTAGAACATGGCCCTCGCTGGACATGAGTTTCACTGCTGGACATGGCTGCCTCTGAAGCTCAGGCACCCACGTCGTCTCCCCTGATGACGACTATAAATCCAAAGTCTTGCAACGCATTCGGACATCGTCTCGTCTCGTTTCTGTTCCAGGGCAAAAAAAAAGATAAAACCCGCGCCCCTCTCACCGAACCGAACCATCACGGAACCCAACAGCACCACCACGAGAGAGTAAAGAGCCCACGCGGACACCCAAGATGCGAGTAAGTGTGCCAGTTCGAGAAAGCTCGTCTCCCACAAAACCCAAAACATCCATCTCTCCTCACCCACTGACTCTGTCCCATCCACCTCCCAGAACCGACGCGACCCGCCCAGCACCCCAGTCTCGGTGCCGCCGCCGGAGCCGTGCCGCCGATGCCGCCGCCGCGACCGCGTCACCCTCCTCATAACCCGGCAATCCAACCGCAACAATAACGCCGGCCGACCCTACTACAAATGCCGCGCGTGCGACCTGTTCCTCGCCTTTGCAGACGTCCGCGGTGATGACCCTGCCAACCCGCACTGCTCGTGTGGCCTCCCCGCCAGACGGCAGCTGTCCAGCCGGGAAAAGGGCCGCAGGGTGCATTTTGTCTGCGGCAGTGGGCAGTGTGACTTCTACAGTCCGTGTTTTGACCGCGATGGCATCGCTGTGACGGTGGAAAACGATCAGCTTGCTGACCTTCTTGAACGGCTGTGCATTATTTGAGTGCCCGGGAGGCATCTACGTACTAGGTACTACCAGGTAATAACTACCTACATTACCTACCTCGTAATTACCTAGTAGTCAGGTTGGTTGCCTACCTGGCTGGCGCCGTTGTTGGAAGCCGAGGAGCGGGCAGTTTTGCGCGGCAAGAGCGTGCATGTATGGATGGGTGTTTTTCCTCCCGGCGCGAAAGAAAAGATGATATATAAAAGTGAATAAGACGAAGAAAGCATCATGAAAACCCTTTTTTTTTTCTATCATCAAGCCTCGTGTCTGCCTCCGCGCAAACAAACATGATCCAAAAACGCAAAAGTCCACCTCCACTCCTGGACCCAACTTCCAGCGCTCTCCTACTTTTAGAACAAGGTTCCTTATACCTCATCCCTTTTCGTCGATAAAATTAATAGCAAGAAGAAAAGTAAAAAAAAAAAAAAAAAAAAAAAAAAAAAAAAAAAGAGAAAAACTTGCAAGGAAGGAGGTGGATGTCAAAATCACACTGCATATAGGGTAGGTGCCTGGTAGTGCACCCACTGGTGGCTGCTAGTACTACCCACCACGTACCCACGCAGAAGCTATACAGCTCCTAATATCGGTGCAGGACAAACATCAAAAGCAATTTGGCGCAGTGGAAGCGCGCCGGGCTCATAACCCGGAGGTCGCACGATCGAAACGTGCAATTGCTACTCCTGAGTCCAATTCTTTTTGTCCGACAGCGCACCTGATGTCGTTTTCCTGAAGCCTACGTGGCGTGTGTAGATGTTCGTCGTAACGGAGGAGTCGGTAATTAATTGATTTTTTTCGGTCCGATTTATGTTGTGTTTTCTGTGCTAGGTATTTGGCAACAAGCCGCCAAGTGTCCTCTTCTTCGTTACATGAGCTCCCAAGCACCGCCTCCTCGCCTTTCCGACTCTTCCGGATGCCCATCTCGGGTCCAGCGTCCGATCCTGCACGTGCATCCTGATTCCTGGGGATCCTCACCAAACCCGGCCGTGATTTAAAACCGGCCAGCCCAAAAATCCTTGAACTAATTCTACCAAGAAAGCATTTTCTGAAATCGCCACCATGACGCATCCCTGCCCTGGGAGTGCTGCAGCCCAAGTCCCCAAGTCCAAACCCGTCTATGCTTTGGTTCCGCAAGAATCTCCTTGTGTTCTCTCTATCAGAGCCCCGCCCTATTATTTGCGCCCATTGGTATCAACGCCGTCATCTAGCCGTCGTCCCGTGTCCCTTCCCCGTTTCGTGTTTGCTGTTTCGTCTACACAAGGTGTTGTACATGGCCAGGACTGTGAAACCCGGAAATTTCGCCCCGAGAGGCCCGTCGCGGGCTTGAACTTGTCCTTGACGCCCATTAAAAGAGAATTACTCATTAAAAAAAGGTTCCTGGACCTCAAACGCTTCCTCGGGCGGCCTTTTGTGGCCGGTAGTAGGGAAGCTCGTCAAACCAGCCTAGCGCTTCATTGTATTTGTAGGCGTGAAAGGCAATGCCATAGGGCTTGGGCTCGATAGAGTAGAGCATGCCCAGGGGAACATCCATGTCAGTAATGTCCTCTCGAGTCAGGTCCATGAAGTAGGCCATGAGAACTCGACATATTGAGCGATGTCCGATGATGAGAACGTGATCAGTGATGCGCTCAATCTCCCTCACCATGTCGCGCAAGCGGCTAATAACCTGCAGGTAGCCCTCGCCACCAACGCCTGGGTAGATGTAGTTGAGCTTGTCCATGGAGCGCTTGTGAAACTCCTCGGGGTACTTGCGTGCAATCTCCTCATACGTCATGCCTTCAAACTGACCCGTGTTGAGCTCATTGAGCATCTCCCAATTCTTGACGTCATAATCATCATCAGCGTCAAAGTACTCGGCGCTTTCCACACTGCGTCGAAGCATAGAGGTCCAGACGCAAAAGTTCTTCTCATCCAGATCGTGGTTCATATCCGGGTATGGGGGCGTGTTGTCGCCAGGAAGAGGTGGGAAAGTGGCCTGGGCCAGCTTGCTTTTCTGCTCCATGAGCCATTCCTTTCGCCTCTGCGTGATGAACTTGTACAGAGCCAGACCATAGTAATGGCCGCGCTCCGTGAGAACAGAGTCGCCGCCAAGCTTCCCGAGCTCGTTGTCGACGCTTTGTCCGTGGCGCGTGATCCAGATCTGCCGAGGTGCAAGGTTGAAGCTCGACAAATAGGTGCTGATACCCCCGCTGAGAAATCCCTTCAATCTGTGTTGAATCAGTTTCCGACCGACGTCAATCATCTGAATGTATTGCAAATCGTTGTCCTCCTCGTAGTCCCCCAGAGGTACATAAGCGCTGGCATACGCGGCGACTCGGGCTTTGAAATCGTCCAGCGACTTGACAGGATCCTTGTTTCGGTAGTCGGGGCCGGAGAGCTTCAGTCGCATATTGGCCTCGAGCAGGTGCGGATCTCTGCAGATACTCTCAATGAACAGAATGCCGAGCTTTGGCTCCCTTTTCCTGATCCGCGCCACAATATCTTTCCGTCGCTGAAGTGTGCTATTGGTAGCATCGAGAATCCCCACCGCACCACCTCGATTCAACAGATAATCGAGCAGCTCGTCCAACGTCTCCATTGCCACCTGGTTTCGTATGGCAGCGGCTCTCTCGTTGTGGGGGTCAAAAAACTTGGCAGTCTGATCGACCTCTTCGTGTTGCTCATGATCATCCCCATCGAGGTTCAGCATCGTAGGCTCTGCCTGGTCTGGAGGAAGTTCTCCATGAGCGGTTGGAACACCATTCAGCAAGATGGTTGCGGCTTCTACCGGCGGGTCGAGCCGTTCATGTTCCGGTGCAAGATTCGGATGCACAGCAACCTTGATGCCAGCTGCCGTGCGTCGGCGATTGCCGACATTGAAGATGCGAGATTCGTGCTGTTGCCAGGAGAGGTATCGCTGGAGCTTTTTGGTGATGTAGGATTTACCACGGGCAGGAAGGCCAACCATGACAATGACAAGCTTGGCGGCAACGTCTCTCTGAGGGATCCTGCCGTCTGGAGACACTCGCGACCTGGTCATTCCAGGAATGTTGAGGGTCGTCGCATGCGGACGAACTCTCGGCGTTTGGGAGCCCGAGTTCTGACGCAGCGGTGGACTGTTAGAGTAAACACAAACAGCTTGTCAGCAGAGAGAGTAAGAAAAGCGAATCAGGAGCTAAAAAAGAGCCGTGTTGCGCGTGACGTGAAAAGCAGGGCTTGAGATGCGACCACGTAATATGAATCGAGGCAAGAAGAGACTTACATGCGCGGAGAACTGGGGGCGGTTGAGTTGACACTCTGTGGAAGAGGTGGTGTATCCGTCCAATCCTTCATCATTTTGACGGCCGATGGCATGGCGGTTATGGCTACCGGTGCCGACATGCAAAGACTGTACGGAACGCCATTGTGAGGAGGTGACGACGAGGGAGGCTGCACAGCGAACGACTGTTCAGGCTCCAAGGAAATGGGCGAGGACGACGAATGCGACGATGGGACACGGAACTGTTTTTGCATGGCAAGCTTGCCTAGATTCGACAGGGATGCTTGTCTTTTTTTACCAACGCCTAGGTGAGAAGAGTAAGCAAGCTGGCGATCGATTGCTGGTTGATAAGACAGATTTATGGGCAGATGTCGTCGTGATGGCGGGAGAGCGTTCTGTGGAAGGTGGCGAAGGCTATATTGACGAGGAGGAAGGCAGAAGGACTGCAGGAGGTGATGAAAGAGGGGTTGAGGAACAAAGACGAGGAAGAAGGCGAAAGCTGTTGATCAAGATGATGGACTACACACCTCGTCTAGGAACAGCGACTGCGGATGGCATTGCAGGATGATGTGGAAGGGAGGAGGGAAACGCAGGCGCGCCAGTCCGCTGGCCGTAAAGCTGTTGAGGCTGTCTGGTTGAGCGCACAGCGCGCAGAGAGCGCAGACGGCCCCAGGTATCCGGTACTTGGCTGCAGGTGGTGTGCAGGTCGTGAGCAGGTGGTGTGCAGTGAAATGCAGGTGGCGGCACACAGGAGGCAACTCGTGCTTATCAAAGTACTGCGTGGCGAGTTGGCAACTAGACTCAAAGTTACTTTGCGCCCGATACTGGCTTGTAGACCGAGAGCCACACAATACCTGGTAACTGGTGGTGGGGCGCGAGCGAGTCGAGGGACGCGCCGGTCCAATGACGTGGGTCGTCTGCGGACGCTGCCAGCCAGCGAAATCGGCTCGTGGGCCCTGGGGTGCCGGGCACTGGCAAAGTTGGACCAGACCGGGCAGGACCCAGCTCAGTCTTTGTTCTTTCGTTCTTTCTCCAGAGGATTGGAGTGCCACCGTCAGCTGTCAGCAGTCAGCAGTCAGCATCTGTCATCCATGCTCTGTGCGTCTGTGCGTCTGTGCGTCTGTGCGTCTGCGAATCTGTGAATCTGTGCATCTGTGTGGCTGCGGACCTGGCCGTCATCCAATGTTTCTTCTTTTGAATGCCACTTACAAGTTACAAGTCACCGCGCCCTTTCCCTCTCACGTCTTGCACGACAGCAAAAATCAGGGTCTCCTGGGGGTGAATTGGTCGTCCGTCGACCGCGGCGGGTTTTGAGGACCCTGGCACAGTCCAGTCAAATCCTTGCCCCCCGCGCTGGAAACCAGTCAATCAAACGCCTGCAACTCTTGTTAGGCTTAATTGAGCTTCACTTGCTTGAGCTCAATGCGGACGCACTCAGGAGTCAGAGCGGGGATAGCCACGAGGTATTGAGCAGGGATACCGATACGCAGGTGGGCAAGAGCGCGATGCCTTTGCCACTGTCTGTCCCTATGTGTTTTCTCAGCATATACCGCGGACGATGCAAATCCACAATCAACAATCAACAGACCGGAGGCTTACTAGCAGACCTCTCACGTCTCGTCCTCTGTGCTAGTGACTCTTTGGTCGTGAGAAACTTGGCAGTGAAATTTCGAGATGGTGTCGCACCAAAGGCAGGCTTGTATCTGCACTTGTTGATCTGCTTCACTGATAGGTCGTGCGGAATCCAAGGCAAAACAGAGTCGATAGGTTTGAACAAGTGTGAAAGTCAACTCCGGCGGGCGAGCTCATTGATTTAAGCGCAGGTCAATGATGACTGATCGAGGACTTAATAGAACCACACCTTTGACTACGTCTTGTAAACCACCTCGCGGGACTGGGAGGACAGATAAGATTGACTCTAGTCCGTTCAGAGTCTGGTGGCGCTAACATACATGTCTCGGTTGCCCGGAGGATTGGGTTGGCTGTCGCTGGCGTTCTTCGCAAGCCAGATGCTATGCGAAACATGGACGGAATTTGGAGTTAGTCTCTCTTACCTTCGCAATTTCGGTATTAGACCGCCAAATCTGCCCAGAGAGTCAAGGAGACCAGAGGACATCAGGGAAGCCGACAATGACAGAATAACCACCGATTTAGTCAGGGTGCGGATATGGCCTTTTGAAAGCCTCGTAAACTGCACGGGTTTCACAGTTATGTTATAGCGTTTTGCTTGATGCGGCAATACGCAAAGGAATTTGTTTCGCCAAGCTTATGCTGCAGACATGGTTCAAGCGTGATCAGCCACGGCGGAAATCTGCTTGAGCAACCGATTCGACGACGTGCTGCCGCTGTCGGACAAGTTAATTCGACGTGCTGCCGCTGTCGGACAAGTTAATTCGACGTGCTGCCGCTGTCGGACAAGTAACCAAGACCCCCCCCCTTGTTTCTTTGGAAGCACGGTGCGGTGAAACTCATGGTGGTTGGTCCGTAATGGCTTGGCTGGTCTTGGATCGTCGGACCGTCTTAGGACATCAAACCACACGGCAAGACATTGGGCATGCCGATGTGTCGCACGGGTCTATAGGGGGTAATTACGCATCATCTAACGTGGTGTGTACACATCCGTTTTTTATGCGATACGATGCTCCAGATTCAGTGACCCCCGGGCCCCCACCCCACCCCCACACCCTTCCATTCTTTTTTTTCTCAGCTCTGTTCTTTGACTATTTTCTCGAGCCAATATGCATTCAGCTCAAGCTCGGCTGGCGGACCTCGGGACGATGGGCTCGACAGGGCAATTCACTTGCTTCCGCGTCGCATCTGCTTCGGATCTGCCTTGGCCCTTTACCGCGTCACACTCGTTTCTTACCTCAAAGGCAACAGATCTCTTGTTTCTGGTCCTGGGTTGTGGACTTGGCTTCGACCCGAGAGATGGCTGGGGAAGCCACCACTGGCGGAATGAGGTCAGACTTGCCAACATCGAAAGACTTGCTGGGAAGGATTTGAATACGAAACACAATGCCTTCCTGCTTCCTGAGTCAAGGAGAGACCAGGCCGTTGAAGCGGAAACCACGAAACCCACGGTTTTATCAGAAAGCACAAACTGCTAGGTAGTAATTCTTTCATGTCACCCCCCCAACTCTTATCTCTCGCGCGGCACTACGGAGAGCGCCTTCCCAATGGGACAGCAACGTCACAACGTGTGAGACTCGGGCCAGAAAAGCTTATTAGTGATGAGCACGTAGCTGCTATTATGTCTCACCTTGTATGTACCTATGTAGTAGGTAGATGCGGGGACGGGTTGGTCCAGCATGCCTTTCGATGAAAGAGTCCATTGTTCAAGCTTCGCGAGTTCAGGGGCGTCGGCTGCAGAACCCTGCAGAACCCATCATTCTTTCCACATCGCTCAATCTCAGGACACCTAGCAGCAAAGCGGATGATCGTTTGCATCATTTCTCCTCTCAGCCGTCAACGTACGGCTGCTGGTTTTCGTTTGCGAGTGAAATCCTGACGAGGGCACAGACGGGACTCCTAGGATTCTAGGACATGTGGCTGCATTTGCCACAGCCTGTCAGCCACATCACGGATATCGGTGCAATGTGCCAGCACTGAGCAGGAGTCATGGCCCGTTTTTTTGCACCATGGCAAATACGGCCATCAAACATCATGAGAGATGGTGTTTGATAGGCAACAATTTCCATCACGTTCTTGAGGCGGCGTCATCTTACTTTCCAGCAAACGTGACCCGGAAGCTCGCCCTTGGCAACTCACGTCCTTTGTTCCTTCCTCACGCCCTGGCTCAATAGCGAAGCAGCACCCACGCTGAAGGATTTCCTTTTCCCAGCCGGGACAGCTGTCGACAGACGTTTTCCTCAAACAAGGCCGACTTGTCAAAACATCAATGGTGTTGCCTTTCCTCCCATCACCCGTCTTACTGCTCTCGTCTTTCCCCTTGTTGCTTCCTTCATTTTGTGTGTCTAGACAAGCGATTCAGAAGCATCGACGTTGTCTCGTCTCGACGACATCTGCTTAACCTGGCAATAACAGGTCTAACGACAAGATATTGTCTGCCGTCATCCTAATTTGCTCCCCCGTGATCGAGATCCGGGACGATAAGGCTTGCGAGGAATTCAGCATCACATGACGCCTCGTCGTCAACAAGGTTCCCGCGTCTCAAAAGTCTTCCAACTCGGTCAAACTTGGACACCTCACCTTGTCCTGTATTGCGGCATCGTCTGGGCGTTCGCTGGAGAGTAAGAGCCGTCCTTCCTTGGGAGGTTGCATATCGGCAGTCGCTCATAGAATATCCCCGCAAGTTCGCCGCAAGAGAGGTCACTTCCGGCATTTCAGTGCTCCGTTCTCTCCCATCCGAGCGCAGCCAGTGTTTCACTCAACCACGATCCTATCAAAGTTTCCAGACCGGTGCTTGGTCCTCTGGGCCAATAGTGGCATACGTCAGCCATATTTAGCACTTCGTCTGTGTGGCGTACTCTCACAAACCCGATTGCTGTCTCTGGACCATCAAGACTCCAGCCGAAAGGAAGTCATGGCGGAGGAATCGAACCCAAAATCTGCAAATGGGGCCTTGGATCAGTCGAGCGACGGTTCGTCCACCATACCAGTACCTATAACTGGAGCGCGACCCAATCCGCTCATTGACGATCTCAAACCAAAACACCTGGGCAAAGGAGTCTTGATCCCCCTGAAAACGACACAAGAAGTCCGCCAAGATCACACCATTGTACAAGCATATATCACTCGGGCTCCTACGAAGTCTGCCAATGAAGTCATAACGTAAGATTCTGAATAGTCCTTTCATAACTCATCGGATATCATTTATCTTTCCTTCAGTTTAGTCGGCAGGAAACCAAACAAAGCTGACAAAAGAGTAGGGCCCTAAGAGGACTGCGACCTGAGGGCGGTGCTAATCCCCTACCCCATCTTCGCACCTGTGCCAAACCCACAGATTTGCCGGCGCATCTCAAGACTCAACTCATGAACGACGATCCGGTGGGCCGTCAAATTCACACAGCCAAGTCCACATGGATCTATATCATCGCGGGAGAAGTAAAAGATGTCAACAGAGATGATCTCGTGGAAACTCTAACCAAAATAGAAGCACTGGAAGGTACTCCCTTTGTGGCGACTATACCCATTCCTTTATTAGCTCCAACATCCCAAGTACAGGCAGCCATGTGGTCATCTCAGTTCTGGCCGACCGTATATCGCAAGAACAACCCCCTCGGTCCACACCCTAGTATGGTAGGACGAGGCACCGAGGAGATAAAGGAGGACGCATCACTTTGGATGGCATTAGCTCACCGAGTTGCACTGCAAGCCAAAGCGTCGGGCATCGGAGAGGCCATGGGGGCTGTCATTGTCCAAAGAGGAGAGCAAGGGGCCGAGTTGGTTGGTCTTGCCGGCGATGCCCGTAAGTATCAGGAATGCAACGGGGCATTTCTTAACAACACCATGACACACTGTGTGCTTAGAGCCATCAGTATGGTGGCGCAAAAGCTAGTCAGACACGAGCACCAAGCAGCCGGTATATCAGCAAAGCCGGCTAATCTCTACTATGACTGTTTTCAAGATAAGCCTTTGATAGAACTGGAGCGACAGTGTTTCGAACAAGACCACCCCAACAAAGACGGGTATCTCTGTCATGGACTAGAGTTATATGTTACGCATGAGCCTTGTGTCGCTTGCTCTATGGGAATTTTACATTCGCGCATGGGCAAAGCAGTATTCTGCTATCACATGGCTCGCACCGGTGGATTGAGTTCGGATGATCGTCCGGATGGAGGTGGCCGAGGATTGGGATTGTTCTGGAGACGAGAGCTCAACTGGAGCTTGCTTGCCTGGGAATGGGAACGTGAAAACGTGCCAGCTCTCCCTCCCGTACACCCAGCCACTCATGTTTAGGATTACTACTTCCCAAGTCACGAGGAGCTCATCCACGCTGGTGTTCGGATTTTGTTGCGGCTGGATGGATCGGTCAAGGACTGGCCATGGAGCGAGACCACGATACAGCAGAGAAGAAGAAAAAAGAACAGGAAGAAAAACATATTGTTTCCGTTGATATGCCGCAGGAGACGACCTCTTTCCGAAACGCGATGTGGCTATCACTCTATTGCTTCTGCTTACTACATTACCCATGTTTTCGTTTTTTGCCCCCTTTCTTTTCGTGGTGATATATTGCCATGGTTTTCTGGCCTCTTTGAATTGTAGCATGCGGGGTTTTTATGGTTAGATGAAGCACATACTTCTGTATGATTCGCAAGGCATGGAGATTTTTGGCACGGCGAACACCATTCTGCGCAAAATGAGCGAAAGGAAGGGGAGGAGCTATGTAGCATGTTGTTAATGTACTACCTACCAGGCCGGTAGATTGCTGAACAAAAAGCATAGTCCATCCTCATGCATGGTGCTTTTCAAGCCCCTCTTCACACCTGTGGCCATCACGAGGGTGTTGTGCAGTGGCGCCGTGCCTGGCCCATTACTGCAGCAGGGTCGCCCCCCCCCCCCCCCCCCCCTCCTTTCGTCGTCTCTGCGCCTTGTTCTTTCTTCAGGCCTGGCATCGCTGCTTCAAAACCCCCTCCCTGAGCCTCCCGACTCGACAACCAGATTAATCATCAGGTTCACCCCCCATGCGAGACAAATTGCCATCTCGCTTATGAATTGAGGTCTAGCATTTCTGGTGACCGAAATGCCATCAGCCTGACTGCTGGCGCGTCACCCTCAGCACGGCGCGAGAATTGCAAGCGGCTCAAAACTCGGCGCCAACCCACGGCACCTGCGCAAGAGCGGCTAGACCTCTGCCGTGCGGCAACGCAAGGACACGGCCAATTGTTTTCGTCTTGGATGAGATACAAGGCAGTTGGTGGCATACAACCGAGGTCACTATCTACGACATTGGCACGGCTCGCGTTTGGCCTGTTCAGTCGGAGCCCCAAACCCTCCTCCGCCAACGACATGAACAAGAGATCTTCTTCTGGGAGGAGCCCTGCAGCCACTCCTCCGAAGAAACGTAAAACGGACAATGGCCCGAAATACTATGCGGTCCAAGCTGGCTTTCGGCCAGGCGTGTATCTGACTTATGCCGAGTGCTCAGCTCAAACGGCTGGCTTCAAGGGCGCTGTTTGTAAGTGGGTTTCTCGATGTTTGGTGACAACTGGAACGTAATGCAATTGATGGTGTCGGTCATGGAACCTGGGCTCAGTCTGACTGAATTTCTCTGATTTGTCTCGCAGTCAAATCTTTCACCTCACGATCTGACGCCGAGGCATTCGCCGCCGGCAAAAAGGTTGCAGCATCTTCGGACGACCCAGAGAGATTCTACGCTGTTGCCGTGGGGAACCCGACGGGAATTTATACGGATTGGAGCGAAGCGGCCGCGGCGATCAAAGGGGTCAAGGGACCCAAGTACAAGCGATTTGGGACACGCAAGGAGGCAGTCGCGTACATCCGACAATATGGCAATCGGGACGCAGTAGAGGCTCTTGGGGAATTCTTGCCCGTGTCAGAACCGGTTCTTGCGTTGAAATCAGCTACATCGGGCGCAACTTCTGCGCAAAAGACGACAGCAAAGTCAGCTGCTGCAAGGGCGGACCCAGGAGTTGCGCGTCCTGCCGAAGATGTCCTACAGATCTATACGGATGGAAGCAGCCTTGCAAACGGCAGGACGGGAGCACGGGCGGGTGTTGGAGTCTACTTTGGCGACGCCGATGCTCGAAACGTTTCAGAAAGATTGGTGGGCGAACCTCAGACGAATCAGCGAGCCGAGTTGATGGCCATGCTAAGGGCGCTGGAGATTGCGCCTATCCAACAGACGGTGCAGATCATTAGCGACAGCCAGTACTCGATTAAGTGTGTGACGCAGTGGGCTCTCGGATGGAAGAGCAAAGGATGGAAGACGGCGACGGGCGAGGACGTCAAGAACCAGGACATCATCAGAGCCGTTCTGGACAAAATGGATGAGAGAACCAGAGCCCAGTCCAACACGTATTTCCATTGGGTCAAGGGGCATGCGTCGGATAGAGGAAACATGGCTGCTGATCGGCTGGCTGTCCGGGGAGCGAAGCTCAGCTGACGGCTTGCCGTTGGATCTACCATCAGCACTGACAACCTTTTGCATGAAGGCGCTTTTTTTTTCTGTTTGGCTTCGTCGACGAGATTCTGAGAATCTCGTGGCGAGCTTGAGAGAGAGAGGTGGGCGGCAAGGGAGTGAGGGAGGTCGTTTGGTTGCTTGGTCGGGCTGCTCACTTTGATCACGGTCAACACGCTTATTACCGAAGAAAGCTATGCACATGGTGGCGATTTGCACAAGGCAAGCTAGCCTGCTACGTTTTGAAGTAGCTCAAGGATCTGTTTGATGCGTAGCTACTCATTCCTCTTTTTCATTTTCATTTTCATTTTTTGTTATTCTAGGAATTGCCAGGGTTGGGGGTCGGAATCGGGATTGGGGGCTGGGTTGACTTGTCGGGATCGGCAAGTGTGGTCTGGACCATGGTCTAGGACGAAAGAATAGCTACTAGGCTCTTGTGTTAGCTCTTGTGTTAATGACATGATAGCTCAAAGGAGCAAAGCAAAAAAGGCTGAGAGGGACTTGTGCTTTGCGGGGGGGCGAAGCTGTTGTGTCCCTTGTTCTGCGCATGGTGAGAACCTGAGAAGAGGCGACTGGGGATATCCTGGGCAGCACCTGAAATTCTGGCGCAGCCTTGGCTGTGAGTTCCAGAAACCACGTCGCGTCATTGTTGACTTGTCGGGTATCGCGCAGCACGGCATTTCTGTATGGACACGGGTGCTGCGTCGGAGGGAGGCAGATTGGAGAGGGCTGAGTGTGCTTGGGTGGTCGGGTGGTCGGGTGGTCGGGTAGTCGTGCATTGGATGGGGAGGCGGGAGAGAGGCGTGGGAGGGACGGAGCGTGATGGAGGCGATGGATGGTGATGGAGGTTGATGGAGGTTTTGCAGATGAGCCGCGGATGGACAACCGTTCAGCAACGGCCATGACGGCCACGTCTCGATCCAAGACGCCATCCGCATAAGCGCAGTGGATCCACGTCCTTTGGAGTCATCAATCAGTCGTCTCAGTCATGCAACGCCGCGGCCCGCCGCCCCGTTCGTCGCCGAAATTTCTCCCCAACGTCTGGAAGCCTCCCACGTCGATCCAAATCCAAGCCTTGCTGTTTCCTGCCATTGCCCGCCAGCAACCACGAACCGATTGCGAATTCGGATTCGATCCTTGTCTCGGAAAAACCGTCCGGCCCCATCTCCTCGTCTTTCATCTCGAGGCCACATCCGTTCTTCCTTCAAAAAGGCCCTTCGCCCAGCCGGTCGTCAGGTCAAGCTCGTCTTTGTCTTTTTTCCGTGGTGTCCTGCGCCCGCAGCATGCCCTCTCCCTCCAGCCAGCAGCCAGCCCAGATTGTTGCCGTCGCCGCGCTCGTCGCAGCTTGCTAACATTTGCTTTTGCCGAGACATGGCACATGATAAGAATGAGGAGAGGAACAATCTCTGGGCTGTGCCCCTGGCGGTGACTGACTTCAACGTCGTCGTCGCGGTGCTGGGGGGCTTCGTCTCCCTGTTTGGGCTGGTGTCGTACTTGTTGAAGGAGAGGTACTACATGTCTGAAGCGCGTACGTTTTTGCGGCTTTGCTTGATTTGCTCTTCTCCAAACGATCTGATGACGGGAGGAGTTTCCCCCCGGCCCCCAGAGCAGGAGCTACAGGTACGGCATCTTAGACTGACTGCGTTGTTGTTCGTTCCGCAGTGATATCTCTACTAGTGGGTGTTGCGCTCGGTCCGCACGCCGCGGGTTGGATCCGGCCGTCGTCGTACGCGGCCTGCCAGCGCGACGGACTCTCGGAGGCGCAGTGCGAGGACAGGCTCATGGCCGTGACGCTCAACTTCTCCCGGCTGGTTCTCGGGGTGCAGCTGGTGCTCGCGGGCGTTCAGCTGCCCAGCAAGTACATGTGGACGCAGCTGCGGCCGGTCCTGCTGCTCGTCGGGCCCGGCATGGTGTGCATGTGGATGGCGACCAGCCTGCTCGTCTGGGGCCTCGTCGGCACGCCGAGCTTCCTGCATGCGCTGGCCGTCGGCGCCTGTGTCACGCCGACCGATCCCGTCCTCTCGGCCGTCATCGTCAAGGGCAAGTTTGCCGACCACAACATCCCCAAGGACCTGCAGCATCTCATCGTCGCCGAGTCGGGCACCAACGACGGCCTCGGCTACCCGTTCCTGTTCTTCGCCCTGTACCTCATCAAGTATGTCGGCGGCGGCGGCGGCGGCGGCGGAGAGGCCATGGGCCTGTGGCTCGCCCTCACGTGGGGGTACACCATCCTCCTGAGCGTCCTGTACGGCGCCGCCGTGGGATGGGCCGCCAGGGAGATGCTTCACTACGCCGAGAAGCGCAACTACGTCGACCGCGAGAGCTTCCTCGTCTTCGCCATCGCCCTGGCGCTGTTCGTCCTGGGCACGTGCGGCATGCTCGGCACCGACGACGTGCTGGCGTGCTTCGTGGCCGGCAACGCCTTCACGTGGGACGACTGGTTCCGGCTGCAGACCAAGGACGACTCGCTGCAGCCGACGGTGGACATGCTCCTCAACGTGAGCGTCTTCCTCTGGTACGGCGCCTACCTGCCCTGGGACAAGTTTTCCTCCCAGGGGGCCGTCCTCGTCCCGCTGAACCGCCTCGTGCCCCTGGGCTTGCTGGTGATGCTGCTGCGCCGCCTGCCGTGGGTGTTTGCCATGCACAGATGGATCCCGCAGATCCGGCACGCTCGCCAGGCCGTCTTTGTGGGCTTCTTCGGCCCCATTGGCGTGTCGGCCATCTTCTACCTCTTCATCAGCATCGACTTCATCAAGGCGCATCTTAGTAATGAGGACGGGGTGCCGCGGGAAGATGTGAAAGACCTGGCAGAGTCCATCACGGTTGTCGTCTGGTTTCTCACCGTTTGCAGCATTGTAGGTCGGATTGGCTTTTTATTCTATTCTATTTTTACACCCATTTCCTTGATTTTCGTTCACAGCTTCACGGTACAGCTAACCTGTTTCCGCGTCCACCGAACTCCAGGTCGTCCACGGACTCAGCATCCCCCTCGGCCGACTCGGCTCCCTCGCGCCCAAGATCCATCGCGTCCTGAGCCAGACTCTCAGCGAGACGCTGAGCAGCCACAGCCGCGTCGAGGCCGGCGGAGGGAGGAGAAGGAGGAGGAGGTACGGCATGGGAAGGTGGTTCTCGGCCCGCGATGGCGAGGATGCCGAGGCGAACCTGGCGGCTCGGGTGCGCCGCGGCAGCGCACCAATCACCCGTGCTGGCCGGGGCGTGGTGCCGACCAAGATTCGGGAGCAGGACCCGCCACCGTCGTCTCAAGGATGCTCTCAGGGGTTGCCGTCGTCGGAGATGGCCACCACCAGCACTGCGTCATGCCCGCCCCGTGCTGCTGCTGACCAAGAGGCCTCTCAGGCGAGCATCGGTGCGGACGCGACCGGAGTTGGAAGTGCATCTGGGACGAGGACACCCGCGCAGAGCGCCAGGCGGGACATTGTCTTTTCTGACGAGGTCGGGAGTTGAGGTTCCCGATTCGATTCTCGATTCCCGGACACGTACGCCAAGAAAGTCTTTCTTTCTTAACCGAACGAGGGGGAGGCCACTCTTGCTGCGGCCCACATGTGCCATAGATACTGGGGGGAGGAGGGGGGGGGGGGGGGGGGGGGGGGGGGGGGGGGGGGGGGGGGGGGCGCCTCTTTCGGTGTAAGGAAATACATACATACCCCTCCTCTGGCACGTCTCGTCTTCCCCCTCCGCGTGCGTCGAAGCTGCAGGTGCGATGGAGCAAAAGAGACGCAGGCGTTGCGTCGCATGGGCGGGTAAAGACGAAACGAAAGAGGAGAAGAGAGCGTCTGCCAGGATATACAGACTAGGAAAGCCCGTGGCGTTGCAATGCATTTTGTCGGGTCGTGTTTTTTTCTAGCACAGAGCCGGATGGATACATGGGGGCCTACTACCTAGTACTCCGTAGTAATAGTCGCAGTGGCGACGACGTGTTTCTGGCTACGCGGGTAGTAAGTATGCAATGAGGGCAAAGAGTCGTGGGGGGTTCATGTTTTTTTTGTAACCTTCTGCTTCAATCACGCTTCCTATTCGCATGTATTGATCGGCACTAAGGGCTGGCTGGGGCCTCGCTCGAAAGAAATCACGATACGAATATAATGAGGACGCGGAGTGAGACGCGGAGTGAGACGCGGAGTGAGACGCGGAGAACCGGGCCATGACAGGCTGTGATTCTTTTGCAAAACTCGGGCGGGACCTGGTGGCAGACGACACGGAAATGACGAACGAGTGGGCTGGTCTGGCGCTTCTGCAACAGGCAAGCTGCAAGCAACGCTGATAACACAGTAGCGAGCGAGCGTCACATCCCAGGATCGAATCGACAAAGACGACCGGACGACGTGACGACGGACGACGCAACGTCCGCGTGCCGATGCGCGTCCAATGCGAGGGCGACTGCTCAGTGCTCAGCCACTCCGTCCCCGGTCCGGCTCCCCCCCCTCCTGCCCCTCCCCCCACCCTCTTCCTTCCCCCCTTGTCCTCCTCCAGGCTCCCTCCAGCGCCTCCACCCACACGCGGCGCAAGCCTGCGGTTCGACGCCCAAAAAAATCGGCCCAAGATGACGAAAGATTGATGCACCAAACGAGAACCACCGACAATGGAATTTCCAAACGCATCCCGGCGCCAGTGATTGGGTCTGCAAACAAGAAAAAAAAAAAGAAAAAAAAAAGAGAGATCTGCATGCGGGTATGATTCCAGCCACAGGCAGAATAAACGTGTCCATGCAGGGCCAGCCAGACATGGGCACCGTCAGGGCCGTATCACAGAGCGTTCCCGGGGCCATGGACGACGCCGACGGCGATGGGTGGGAAGAGGACGGTTGGAAATGGTGGCTGCTTTGATTGGACGTTGAGGGAAAATCCGGACAGAGATCTCCTGTGTTGTGTCGTGGTGGCCGGGGGATTGAGGCTTTTCTTTTCCTTACTTTTTTTTCCTCGGCTTGCTTTTCTTGTGCATATGTTATTATCGTGAGTCACTTTCTTTTATTCTTTGTATTTGCTGCTGGCGGGGGTTTTGAGCTTTGACAAGGGGCTTCAGGGGGGGAGGGTTCGGTTCGAGCGGATGAGACTGTTCTGCAAGGAGGATCTTTTGTAGAAACCCTTTTCAGTTCGGCCCGTTCCGTAAGCAACAAGGGTGAAGGGGAAGGCCTCTTTTTTTTTTTTTCATGTATCGCAGTATCTCGAATACCGTTCGGAGGAGGTGGTGCGATAAGGTCCACGAGACCGCCCTCCCCCGTTCCTCCCTTTTCCCTTCCCTTCACTTGATGGTAGGTAGGTATGGTATGTTCGGAGGTTGAGCCGTGCCCGCAAACAAATGCTGAAGAAGGATGAAAAGGTGACAAGATGAACAAAAAACAAAATGCATCATCAGCCTTCCCCCCTCCCTCCCCTCAGCCCGCCTTGGCGGGTCCGGCGCTGCGAGATGACGAGATGACATGATTCTTTCCATTTTCTATTCCCGGTGACGGCAGCATGCACTAAACATGTGTTAAGCGCAGTGAATTTTTCATTGTTTTTTTCTGATCCATGTATGTACACACATGTAGCATGTACAAACTATGCGGGCTACACTACACTGCACTACACCACGCTACACCTTTATCTGCAATCGAGTGGGTTCATGGTGGACGCGGGACGATGCTAAAGGGGAGATTTCATGGTCCTATCAATTTGTGGTTCCGAGAAACGCATGAATTGTAATTCCACTGCATTCCCCCCCCCTCCCTGTCGTAATGAGTGGTTTTTTTTTTTTTTTATAAAATCAATGGCCAAGGGGGAAAAAGGAGGTTGTTATGCCCACAAAGTCGGACGAACACGCCTCCTGCCTCATCATTCGTGCGTCGGTTATCGTCAATGCCTTGCCAGACGTCTTACCATAGAAGGCAAAAAAAGAATGAAACAAGGACAATTCAGACAACAAAAGACAAAACACTCTCCTGTTTGGGGCAGATTGTAACGAAAATGTGCCATTCCTGGCGGAAAGGGGGTGGGGAACCGCCTTGCAGCCCGGACCACAATGTGGGCCCAACCCACCACACCATTCTTTTTTTTTTTTTTTTTTTTTTTTTTTTTTTTTTTTTTTTTTTTTTTTTTTCTTTTTCGGCTGTACTGGAACAAAGCGCCAAGACACACCACTACAACAACAGGCTGCTGTGGAAATATTCCTGTGCCCACGCTGGCGCTAGACCTGAGGGGGAGTGGGCTGATCCCGGAAGGGGGACAGTTTGGTTTGTTTATTTATTCATCCATCATCTATTGCCGCCGCTGCTGGGAAGACTGCGCCTGCCTGCTCAGTGCTCAGTGCTCAGTGCTCAGTGCTCAGTGCTGGCTGCACCCGGCTCCACTGCCACTGTCGAGAGAGCAGATCGGACCGGCAAAAGGGGGCAGGCAAGGAGGAGGAGCTGCACGAGCATGTAGCATGTACTCGGTACATACGCTCCGTCGGCTGGTTACGGCCGCTGTCGAAGCCCGCCAACGCAGCCGCGCCTCTTGGTCGGCTTTGGTTGATTGTAATTTGTGGACGTGGTTTGATCCCCTTACCCTGCGGGCCTGCGGCCCCAGATGGGCAAGTGGCTGTCGACGGTCGTCGTCGTCAATCTCGCGAGTCGCATGCGGACGAGGCGGCGAGGCCTGAGGCCCAGACACTAAACCGCGAACTACCAAGGTACAATGGACCCCCGGGCGGGGCAGGCCAAACCGCCCACTCTGACTGGCGCATTGTAGGGGTCTACCGTCCGGCGTCTGGTCGGGTGACACGAGTCTTCCTCCATGTGCCCGCCACCACTTCAGCCACTCTCCAGCAAGGCGACGCTCGCTCTCTTGTCTCCTTCCTCCAGGCCTGGCGGTGATCATTCCAGCCATCGTGTCGACTTGGCTTTGCCTTTGTGTCCATAACATATCGCCCGACGGACGGCCTTCTTTTTCCGTCGTCTGCTCTTCTTCTTCTTCTTCTTCTTCTTCTTCTTCTGCTTCTGCTTCTTCTCCTCCTTCTTCTTTTCCCCCTCTCCTCCCCTTCAACGGTCGACAATCCTCTTCTCCAGCACTCGAGCGACCAGAGAGAGAAAGAAACCCTCCCTCCCGCCATTGATCCCGCGGCCAGCTCGACCGACTTTTTGGGGCTCTTTGCTCCATTGGCTTGACCGCACCACACCAGTTCCACGTCAACGTCCCGCCCCCTCAATCGTCAGCAAATAGTGGCTCCCTTTCGAACTCGTCGCTCACCCTTTGCGTTGCCACACAAACGACACTACAATCCGGTTCAGGTTCTTGAGTACCTCCAAACAGTGCAACCACAAAGGGGAACGTCTTGTTGTGGTTGTTCATTCTCGGCCGACCTCGAATACGGGGCGTGAAGCGGAAACGCGCAACGGTCAAGTCTGCTGGTCATGACATCCGCCCGAGGACTTCCCGCCGCAGGCCCTCTTATAGCCGACGTTGGCCTGCCGAGCGGCCATTTCCACGATCTGTCCGACGATGAATTTGACGCCTCAAACCTGTTCGACTTCTCAAGTAGTGCAGACACGTTACAGGGCCTGGGAGCGGCCATAGGCTCCGGCCATCAGAAATCCTGCCTGAACCCTCAGGAACTCACCTCGACCGGCCCCTTTGCCGACTCCCCAAACGATTCATACCACGACTCGTCCTCCGAGTCAGCCTCATCCTCCAAGAGGACCCGTAGCACCGACTCGGTCAAGACGCCGCCGACAACGCGCGAGAGCACCATGGACACCAGCCCTGGCATGAAGATGGAGTGGGAAGATGCTCGTTTCTCCGTCTTTGCCGACGACGATCATCAATTCACATTTGGCCGTGACGCTGACATGTCCGCCGTGGATGGCTTGTTTCCGTTTGGCGAGCAAGATGACAGCTTCATGGATCGCTCTTTTGATTTCGAAAGTGCATCTAGCAGCCCCGACGCACAGCCTGCAGCTGGTCATGCAAGCATGGCCTCACCATCCATGCCAACTATAAAACATCACAGCCCGCAGAAGACGGCAGGTAAAACTGGCACCAAGACGAAAAAGACGACCAATCATAAGAAGCAAAACTCAGTACGTCTTCTCCCCCGGCCCCCCCCCCC
>SRQA01000354.1:0-24972 GCA_018360365.1 Claviceps citrina | reverse complement strand
AGCCTTACGCCTAGGAAAGCGCCCTAGCTTTAGGGACTAATATAAGATTTTGTGTTAAAGCGTCCCTAAGGCTAGGAAACCGCTAGGTTATAGCAAAGTTAGCACTAGCTAACACTAGTGCTACTTATTCTATTATTTATCCTAAGTTACTAACAGAGACAGATTAGAAAAAGGTAAGAAGGAGTGATTTGCTAATAGAATTAGCAAATACGCCGCTAGAATACCGTAGTATACTTAATATACTTTGCAAAGTATTTAATAGTATAGGTCGCGAAAAGATCTATTGTGTGAGCTGCTACATAGCTAAGACTTTGGAAGACCTTCTTCTAGGAATAGATTAGTTTAGAAATAAAGATCCACGTGTGTTATTATAGTACACATAAGAGTGGATTTTCCCTATCACGAGACAACACGTTAAAGTTGTTACGTTAACAAAGCAACTACATAAAGAGATAAAAGAGTTATCTATAATACTAGTGCTTAGCGCTAGCTTCTTAAAAGGAACAGACCCCAAAGACCCAAGTACACCTAAGAAGAAACCAAGCAGCGAGACACCCACAAAGAAGCTGCCTGAGTGTTATATAGATTTTGCGGACGTGTTTAACCTTAAAAAGGCAGCTTTATTACCCTCCTTAGAAGGTTGCACGCATTTAATCAAAATTAAAGGAGACCAAAGACCCCTGTGGGGTCTAATATATAACCTTACAGAAAGGGAGCTAGAAGAGCTCCGCGAGTACCTTACAATAGCGCAGGAGAGAGGCTGGATATGTTATTCAATTAGTCCTGCTAGCGCCCTAATTCTCTTTATTCCGAAAAAGGGAGGCAAATTACGCCTGTGTGTGGATTATAGAGGCCTTAATAAAATTACACAAAAGAATCGGGCCCCTATACCACTAATCTTAGAGATTCTTAACAGATTAAAGGGAGCTAAGGTTTATATAAAGTTCGACTTAAAAGACGCGTATAATCGGCTTTGTATTAGCAAAGGAGATAAGTAGAAGACTGCCTTCCGTTGTTAATATAGTTACTACGAATATCTTATAATGCCTTTTGGGCTTATTAACGCCCCGGCTACTTTCTAAGAATTTATTAACAACACCCTCTTAGGGCTTATTAATTTAATCTGTATTATCTACCTTAATAACATTCTGATTTATAGCAGTGATCTAGCAGAGCACAAGCAGTATGTTTGCTAAGTCTTAGAGAGGCTACGCTCAAAGAAGCTCTACGCTAACCTTAAGAAGTGTGAATTCTTAACTACAAAGGTTAACTTTCTTGGCTACATAGTATTAATAGAAGGAATTACTATAGAGCCAGAGCAAGTCAAAGCAGTAGTGAATTAGCCAGAACCTCGCAGCGTTAAAGACATATAATCATTTCTTGGGTTTACTAGCTTCTACCATTGTTTTATTCACAAATATAGCAAGATTACAGCTCCCCTTACTAATTTAACAAGGAATAATGCAACAAGGCCACTTACATTAGGTCCCCGCGAGCGCAAGGCGTTTAAGACGCTTAAGCAAAGCTTTGTCGCAGCACCTGTTCTAGTACATTTTGATCCAGCCACACTATTAAGAATAAAGACTAATGTATTATGCTTTGCGATTAGCGCAATTCTTTCACAGAAGCAAGAAGACTAATAGCATCCCGTCGCGTACGCGTCAAGGAAGCTGCTAGGTGCTAAAGTGTACTATTCAACTCCTAATGCTAAGCTACTAGCAATTTAGGAAGCCTTTAAGAATTAGAGACATTATATAGCCTATAGTACCTAACCTATTTAGGTTATTACAGATCATCTCAATCACAAGTATCTCGCGTCGAAGCCCAAGCTTACTAGCAGGCAAGTATAAGCCCTTAATAAACTTAATCTATATAACTTCACAATTAAATATAGGCCAGGGGTTAAGAACCCTGCAGACCCTTTATCTTGCAGGTTAGACCATAATACTAGCATTAAAGACATAGGAGCTTCTCAAGCTTTACATTTTTTATCCAAGTTTATTAGTGCGGAGTTGAAGCAATTAAGCTTCGAACTACCTCTAACTAAGAAAGAAATAGTCGCTATTAGTGCGGTCTTTAGCCCGCAATGCTTAGAGGATGCTATGGCCCTTAAAGAGTAAGTACGCAGTATAACTACTAAGAGAGCAATGCTTATAAGCAGCTCTTTAAAATGCTTAGAGGATACTGTGGCCCTTAAAGAGTAAGTATGTAGTGTAACCGCTGAGAGAGCAACGCTTATAAGCGGCTCTTTAGAATAGTTTAAGATATTATTAGAGTCGTAAATACTAATCCTACTTAATAGCCTCGTGCTAATAATAAGTTAACATAGCAGCGCTCTTGCAGCTAGACTCTGCTTCCTTAGTTAGCATCTCGCATAGCATAGAGCTAATGCTATAGAACCTCTAAAAGCGGCCATATATAATAAATTAAGCCAGGCGCAGCGAGGGGACGCCTTTGTCTTGCAAACTAAGCAGCTTGTTCGAAGCTTAGAGGATACCCGTGGCCCTTAAGCTTAAAATACAGGGGAAGTCTCTAACCCTCTAGACAATAAAATAAGAAAAGATTAAGAGGAAGCCTCTAGCCCTTAAGGTTACAGTGAAGAGGCTGTCTCTGACCCTCTAGTTAGAAGCTTAGGGGATGCCTCTAGCCCTCTAGGTTAGTTAATTAATAAAAATAGAACACTCCTTTTCAGAGACTATATATATGTTCTATTAAGTCTCTGTAAAGAGATCTTAATACTAGTTCACAATAATAAAGCCGCGGGGCATTAGGGAGTTAGCAAAACACTCTATTAAATTACTAACTAATACTACTAGCCGCGCATAAGAAAAGATATTAAAGAACACGTTCGCACTTGTTTTAATTATTAAGTATTAAAGCCAAGGCAGCATTAACCTTATGGCAAACTCACTGCGCTCCCCGTACTAGACTAACCCTTCCAAGAGCTGTTAATAGACTTTATTACAGGACTTCCACTAGTAAAGGGATTAGGATCTAAGATATATAACGCTATTCTTATAATAGTTAACTAATTTATAAAGTATGCTATTTACGTGCTAACGTTAAAGCAATTAAGTAGTAATAGTTTAGCTACGCTTTTTATTAATTTAGTCTTTAAAGATTATAGTATCCCAGAAGGTATTATAACTAACCGCGGAATAACTTTTATAAGCTCTTTTTAGCAAACCTTCTGCTATAACATTGCGACTAAGCGTTAACTAAGCACTGCATTTTATCCTTAAACAGACGGTTAGACTAAATAAATAAACTAATTACTTAAGCATTATCTACGAGCCTTTGCCAGCGCTAAACAGACTAATTAGGTTAACCTTTTACTAATAGCACAATTTACATATAATATAAGCTACTATAGCTCTCTTTACAAATCCCCTGCTAAGGCACTTTAAGGTTTTACACCTAAAGGCCTATTATATATAAAGAGAATAACTACTATAATAAATAAACAAGCTGAGTTGCGTGGAGCGGAGCTACAACGCAAACACGAAGAGACACAGAAGCTCCTATAACATATACAAGCTATACAAGCTAAGTATTATAATTAAAAGAGAACACTAATAAAATTTAATATAGGAGACTATATTCTTTTGTCTACAAAAAATATTAATCTGCAGTAACTAAGCAAGAAGCTTGCGGTAAAGTACCTAGGACCCTACAAAATCATTAAGTTAATTAGAAATCATAGGTTAGCTTACTACATAGAGCTCCTAAAAGGCATAAGACTTTATAATATCTTTCACATTTTGAACTTAGAATTATATAAGGGAGATCTAGAGAGCATACCAGAAGCGACACAGCAAGTACCTCTCCTCGCAGGAGAAGATCCTTTGTATATTATAGAAGGAATTATCACCTATAAGCATTAAGGAAACCAACGAAAGTACCTTATTAAATAGGAAGGTTACAATAACTTAGAGAATACGTGGATACATTGCCGTGACTTTACAGATCCACAAGTCCCTTAGGAATATAATTAAAGAATTCTTTAAGAGGAAGCTAGCGTATAGTAACAAGATTAAGAAATAAGGGGGAAGAAGGTTTAAAGGAATTAGAAGTAGGGAAACAGTGATATTGCAGGTATTGCAAAGGACATACACAGATTAGAAGCATTAAAAATTTTTAACATTAGTTTGTAATATTTAAAATTAGGCAATACAAAGGGAACCTTCTGCGACCAAGACAGTTACAAGCGGAGAGGGTCACCCTGTTAGGACCAGAAAGCCACGAGATTGCCTCAGGCTAACAGAATCCATTTGCACAAGCAAGCCTCTGTCAGGTTCGCGTTATATAACAAGGTTATTCGCCGCGTATAAGCGCTAGACTTGTGGCGAGGTATAACCGCTAGACTTATAGCAAGGACTAGAGGCATGTAACACTTGTGATTATATAGGCACAGACCTCTGACTAGATTAGATAGAAGGGGGCAAGAATCAAGACCGTTACTTATTGCTACATACCTTCGAATAAGCCGTGACTTCCTTAATCTCTCACTCTGATATCCCTGACCTATTCATGACAATAATATATAAGTATAAAGTCTGCCCTTTTTTGCTGCCTATTCTGTCTTGTAACTATTACTCTTTTATAACACTATTTCCTTTTCTATATTTATACTTACGCTCCTGTCCAAACTTCCTACTAATTTACTAGTTAATTGCCGCTAATATTATAGCTTTGCTTTTAAAAGAATACGCTTATATACATTATGCCTACACTAAACTTAATAAACTTAAGGGCTACTATAATACTAAGCTAGTAGTCCTAATAATTAAGTATAAGTTTGCTATAAATTTAACCTTATTTAGCTATAATAAGGTATCTAAGCGCTGCGTTTAGTGTAAGGATTGTGGTGATATATATAAGATAGTATGTATTCTTTATGCTATAGTTCTCTATACTTTTGCTAACTCTTATCCTTAGTATTGCCTAACCCTTGCTAGTAACTTTGCTAATTTAGTAAAGCTTTTAGGCTAGACTAGGTCCCTACTAGCTAAGCGCGCTCCTCCTGCTAAGGAGGAGGAGGATAATAATAATAATAAAGATAATACTATTAGTAATAATAAGGAGAAGAAGGAGAAGGAAATCACTACCCCCTTACTAGCTATCCGCTACTATACCTATGCTACTACTGCCTATGCTACTACTACTATTGCTTCCTTAGTCTTATTCCTATATTCTAATAACTTTTGCCTTAGGGTTGCTTATAGCTTGCTTAACTTATTATATAGTTTTATCTACGCTAATATAGCTTATTATATTACTTTTAGGCTAACTAGGGCAGCAAAGGGGCGTTAGGTATATAGCTTCTTACTTGTTATTTACTCTTTATTTTCTAATATTTCTGTAGGCTACCTCTATAGCATACTACTAGTATATTATCTCATAATAGCGTCTTACTACTATAATGTATAGTCTAGCGCTATTGCCCGGAATTGTGAGTATTCTATAATATAATTGCCTTTATTTACCTTGTTTTTTGCTAATAAATATACCCCCTTAGGCTAACTATAACAACGCCCTTATAGTCTAGAAAGCCTAGATAAAGTTATATTTATATCCTAAGGACCTAGGGTATCTCCCCTAGGCGATTACTGTTTGGCGGTTTTTTGCCTTAGTTAGGGGGTTGCTTAATAAGGAAGAAGACTATAATAAGTTTGCTAGTCTTACTGCTAGTGTTATAATAAGGACTTTTCTAGTAGATGTCCCTGTAGTATAGGGGGTGTTTCTTTTGTTTTTTAGGGGTGGTTCTAGGGTCTTAATTAATTTGTTTTTGGTTTTTTTTTTTTTTTTTTTTTTTTTTTTAATGTGTGAATAGTATGCCAAATAATAGCCGGTGTTTTTCGGGAGCTTATTATCCCCTTTTTGTTAGTAACTATGTCTTTTTTCTGTATGCCGCTATTAGCCGCGGTGCGTTCACGTCCTTATCTAGAACCTATTAATTGTATTCGCTTAGCTATCCCTTCCACTTTACTAGATAATAGGTCTCTCCTTTAACTGTCTTCTATCCTTTAATTTCTTTAACTTAGTAGTGTTTATTTTTTTCTTTAAGGTCTAGCACGTTTGCCTACGTATTTATACTATCTTTGCGGCGATTCTATAGCTTAAGCAGGCTAATATAGAATATATTATGCAGGCAGCTATACTTTTCTAGTAGTGCTAGTCTATATGCTTGCTTCTTAATTGCCTAAATAACGCAGAAAGGTCCTAAAAATCTAGAGGTTAGCTTGCGTTTTGCTTCCTTTACCTTAATATTCTAGGCTAATAATAGTATAAGATCCCTGTGCTTAAATACTAGTAGTGGCGTGTGTTATTTATTATAGTATTTTGCTTAGGATTTGCTAGCCCTTTGCTATGTTTTTTAAAGTTATTTGCGTACTTCCTATAGCTTTATTACTTAGGCCTCTGCCTCTAGCACCTCTCCCCTAGCGGTCTTATCCCTAAGACTAAGGCAAAATTTAGGATAATACCCTATAAGTGCGTAGTAGGGAGCAAGGCTTATTAATTAGTTAACTATATTATTATAAGCAAATTGCGCCTATAGCAGTAGCTTTAGCTATACTAGTTAGTTCTCTCTAATAAAGCAACAAAGGTAATGTTTAAGGACCTAGTTTATTTGTTCTATTTAACTGTTAGTTTGCGGGTAAAAAGCTATAGAAAGCCTTTGTTTTATCTTAGAGTAGAAACATAGCTTAGACTAGAATTTGCTTGTGAATACTAATCCTCTGTCTAACATAATACCCTCTAGCGCGCTAAATTTTAATTTAATCTTTATATAGAAGGTCTTTGCTAGCTTAGTAGCATTAATTATAGTAGTAACAGGAAGGAATACAAAATACTTAGTAAATTAGTCTATAATTACTAGGATTAAGTTAGTTTCTTGCTTATAGTAAAATGCCTATAGTAATCCCATAACAAAGTCTATTAACACTTTAACCTATAGTTGCCTTAGTATTAGAAGTAATTTAAGCTTCCTATATAGCTTATGCTATCTTGCTATAACGTGCTAATATTTAGCATAACTAGACACATAGTCCGCCACTGCCTCCCGTAGGCTAGGCTAGTAGAAATTACGTTATAGTAATTTAATTATTTAGTTAACACTAAAGTAACTAGCTAAGGGATTGTTATAGTATAGCTATAGAAGCTCTACCTATAAGATAGGGTCCTAAGGTACTGCTACCTAGTTATTATATATTAGGAGGCTATATATGTTATGTCTCTATATTTTAGTGTTTCCCCTCCCTTTTGCTACCTCTTAGGCCTAGCTACTTGTCTAGAGGTTCTAGTTATAGTCCTAAGCTATCTTTAGTAGCTAAGCTAGCAACCTATCTATAGTGTGGTTATATAAATCTAGTAATGCAATAGCCACCTAGATTTTGTGTGATTTAATGCTAAAAACACATCCTACTTTAGCTATAAATTCGTTAGCTACTAGCTTATGCTTTACTAGCGTCCTAGTGGCTACCTTGCTTATCTAGACCCTAAGATTATAAACTAAAGTATTTTCCTCTCCTAAAGGCATCTTACTATATTACTACTAATCCCCTATAACTAAAGCATTTTCCTCTCCTAAAGGCATCTTGCTATGTCTTCTCTTAGGTATTATAACCCCTTTTGCTTCTTTTATAAGATATATTTCTCTAGGCTTATTAGCCTCCCTACTACTTAGGGCAAATAAAAACTTCTTTTATAAGTTAGGTAGTAGCCCTAAATTTATTAGCGTTTTGCTATTATAATCTAGCTGTCTTAATAGTGCGTTAGCAGGGTTGCTTTTGCCTAGTCTGTGTTTAATAATAAAGTTAAAAGGTAATAGGAACATGCACTATTATACTTGCCTATTATTTAGCTTTAGTAGCCTTATAAAAGTCTAAAGGTTATAGTAGTCTAATAGGATTTTAACTAGATTCTTCACCCTTTTAATATAGTGTCGCTAGTGTTTAAATAACTTAACTATTATAAAGAGCTCTTAGTTAGTAGTACTATAATTTCTTTTTATATCTATAAACTTTCTTAACTAAAATGCCATAGGGTGGTATTGCCTATTATTATCTAGCTGTGAGATAATGCTAGCTATCGCGAAGACTAAAGCATTTGTTTTAATTCGGACCTGCTTATTAAGGTTATAGTAATAGAGGAGAGGGGCCTCCTAGAAGGTAGCTTTTAGCTATACAAACGCTGTCTTTTTAGCTAGTCTAAATTAGAAGGTGCCCTTTTATATGCTATTTTAGCTGCCCTTTATAAGTGCGTTTAAAGGTGCTATAATACTAGAGTATTAGTGTATAAAGCATTAGTAAAAATTACAGAATCTAAGGAATACTTATATGTCCTAGAAGCTCTTTAGCTCTTACTAATCTTATATAGTCTTAACCCTTTTAGGGTCTATTAAAATGCTAGTGGTTAATAGGATAAATCCTAGGAATTCTACTAAGTCTTAGTAAAAAGTACACTTAGAAGGTTTTGTGTATAGCTCTGCCTCTCTTATGCGTTTAAGGACTTATTTAATGTGTTTTATGTGTGCTTCTTAGGTTTTAGAGAAGATAAGGATATTATCTAAATATATTATATAAATAGTGTCTATTAGTCTATAAAGAGCTTAGTAAATGTAATTTTAGAATATAGCTAGGGCATTAGTAAGGCTAAATAGCATAATAAGGTATTTGAAGTGTTTATAATAGGTTTAGAAAGTAGTTTTTTACTTATAGCTAGCTTTTATTTAAATCTAGTAGTAGGCGTTTTTAATATTAATTTTAGAAAAGTATTTTGCACCCTAGCAGCAGTTAAGGATCTCTAAAATAAGGGGTAAAGCGTAGTAATTCTTAAGCATAATCTTATTAATTCCTTAGTAGTCTACGCAGAGTTAGAGTGTTTTATCTTTCTTTAGAATAAAGAGGATTAGCATGCTTACAGGGCTTTTTAAGGGTCTTATATACCCTTTTACTAGGTTATCTTAAATATAGTCCTAGAGCTCCTTAAGTTCCGCTTATAAGAGGGGGTATATAGGGCTATATAGAGGCATAGTATCTAGGAGGAGGTTAATAATATAGTTTATTTCCTTTTAAGATAGTAGTAGTCTAGCCTTATTAGAGGCAA
This sequence comes from Claviceps citrina, assembly GCA_018360365.1. Taxonomy (NCBI): domain Eukaryota; kingdom Fungi; phylum Ascomycota; class Sordariomycetes; order Hypocreales; family Clavicipitaceae; genus Claviceps; species Claviceps citrina. Next base: position 15,864 of record SRQA01000354.1, on the reverse strand, counting down.
ATACATCCCAAAACTCCTAGAGTTTATCTAGGATAGCATTAGCGCTACTAAAGGTGTTAGCAACTTCTTTATCTCTAAGGGGAATAAAGCTATTAAGGGATTTTATAGTAAATACTATTGCTTCTTATCGCGATTTCTTAGCAAAACAGTAGGGGGTTAAAATCTTTAACTTATCTTAACTAAGCTTAAACCACTACTCTTAACTATATAAAGACAAGTATACTTATTCCTTTATAAGGGTGTGTATTCTAATTAATATAGGACTTCCCTTAGGTTTTAGGTCCCTATTAATAGCAACATAGTTAATAGTAAGGTCTCTCTCTTAACCCCTTAAGTCTTTTAGGGTAAGCAGCATACAATACACCCTATATTAAGGTATTATAAGATTCCCTATAGCCTTAAGGAGAGAGGCTATTGCTTAGGCTTTTTTTAGTTAGTATTATCACGTAAACTTAATACTTATAATATTAATATTAAAGTAACTATCTAGGTCTGCGAACGTTTTAGTAGTGTTTTGCCCCTTTATAAATACTAGAACACAAAATCTATATCCTGTAGGTATCTAGGTATTAGCGGCAGAGGTTAGGGTATTTACCTTTGCTACTAGTAGTTTTCCTAGTCTTTTGCTAGCTTATTATAGTAGTAAGTAATATAGCTATTATTACTGTAATTATAGTAGCAGTGGTTATCTAGTTAATTTAGCTTGTTACAAACCTTATCCTTATTAGGCTTTGTAGCAGGGCTTTTATTAGAGGCTTACTATTATAGGTATTTTAATTAGTAGTTTTATTATTATCCCTTTTGCTAGTTATAATCCTAGGAATTAGTGGCTTTTTGCTTATTCTTAAAAGATAGTATTACCTCCTAGAATTATTATATAATTATTATAACTTCCTCACGCGTCTTACTAGTAATAAAGGTGTGTAGATTTATATAGTTTTGTAGTTTAGGCTATAGTTTTGCAAAGAAGGTAAGAGCCTAGGACTTTTTGCTTACTCTTTTGAGGTAATTCTCTAAGGAATTAAGGTAAATACTAAAGTCTATAGGGCTTTGCTAGTCTTATTAGTGCGCTTTCTTAAGCTATAAGGCAATTTAGGTGTTATAATTTATAGAATCTTAGAGTAGTGTAAGAGTTTACTCCTAGAAGCTGCCCTAGTTATTAGTAAAGTAGTCCTGCTCCTCCGTAGTCTTTTCACTAATAAATTAGTCCTATCTTACCCTATAGACTTAGTTTATATTACTAAGGGTAAAAAGGATTTTCTAGTAGTTATGTTAATACTTGCGTTTTGCTTTATTAAAGGCATGGTTTAGGTTATTAATTTAGATTTTATATTTTTATAGGTTAGTAGGGTGAGTAAGCTTTGTAATATTCCTAACTTTAACTTCTTCTCTTTTACTATTAGAGGAATTATTATAGTGTTACTAGCGTTTAGGCAGGTTTTTATATATACTAAGTTACTAAAGTAATTCCTTTTCCTATTCTTAGAGTTATTTAAGGATCTTAAGCTAGGCAATTTACTTACAAATAGCCTGCTTAGTAGTCTTAAGGTCTTGGCCCGTGGATAACTCTGTTAGAGTAAGGCTAGAGCTATTATATAACACTAGAGGTGGCGTTTTGGGAGGTGCTAAACATGTATTATCCCCTAATTTAGTTGTAGATCTTATTATAGGTGCTATTTCCGCTACTAGGTAGCTAGGGTTAAAGCTTAAGAATTGTAAGAGATATTATAGCTAGGCAGTAGCAAAAAGGTGTATATTATATTATAAAAGGACTTAAGCTTGCTAAGCAAGAATAGTGCGCGCACGCGTTGCTAGATATGCTAGCCGCGTGCGCAAGCCCTAGGCATTAGCCAGGGATTCTCCGTGACGTTGCCGGGCAATCCGGCGTGGCCTGTCTTGTGGGGCCGCACCTCACACTGCGCATGCCTTAGTAAAAATACTAGTTATAGCCTTAAGCTAGATAAACTTAGAAAGGCAGTTTATAATTACTATAAGGAAAGAGGGATTAAATAGCCTACGCGCGAGCAGGCCTGTTATAAAGTTAACTAAGATCTAGGACTAGAAGTAGTTAGGAATAGGGAGGGGTTTTAGGAGGCCCTGCTACTACTAGTAGCTCTTATAGCTACTGTAGTAGTAATAATTCTAGATATAGCAAGCAATGTCTTAGGATATGCCTGCCTAGTAAAACTATTGCTAAAGGGTCTAGAAGGTAGTGTTATAACCTAGATAGCCTGCTACTAGTAATTTATAGCACTCCTAAATAAGGGTAGTTATTAATTAAGCAAAGCTGTGCCGAAGGCGCAGCGTTGCGCTGCAAGTGCAAGGTTGTGACTACTAGATTTGCTTCTTTAATAAGAGTCTAAGGTTCTGCGCTACTACAATCCTACGCCACAAGCCTTCTAAACTCGCGCTGCAATTAGTCTAGAGGGCCTAATTCTTCTACAATTAGTTAGATTAAAGAGGTTAGTACATACCTTTTGAATCTCGCAATGCCTGTTGCTGTGGTTAAGCTCTTGCTAGATATAGTGTTTAGTAATGCAGGAGGTGGCCTAGCACCTGCTATGATATGCTAAGATTGCTAGGATAATAGTTATTCTGCCCTACATCTTAGCTAACTATAATAATAAACGCAGGTGGTAATAAATTATGCTTGCTAAAAGACGTAGAAAACACCTAATTACGTAGCCTAGAGAAAAATTTGCATGTAAAGTATCCTTAATCAAGCATCCTTATTAGTAGTATTATTAATAGCATTGTTATAACTATACAATAGCATTAATTGCTAATCCAGGGCCTCCGCCACCGCCTCCACCGCCTTATCTAGACCCTTAACCTATTACTATACTAAATATTCCTCTTAAGCCCCTTCGAAATTGCGTTTATTATAAGCAAGACAAGCCTAAGTCCTAATTTTAGGGGGTAAGAGATCTAAATTAATTAGTTTAGAATTACTCTAACTGTTGTTAACAAATGGCTTCTTCTATACGTAATTAGTTGTGTAGCTATAAGTTAATATACTAATTATACAAATAACTTAAATTAGTGCTATTACTAATAGGATATAAAGTATATCCCACGGCTAAAAACGCGAGATAACTAAGCTTATATCTCTAGAACGTTAAGCAAGCAGGCTTGGTTGTGTTATTTAATAGGCAGGCTTACTAAAAGAGCCCCTACATGCCCTACTTATTTAACCTTTGCTTCCTGCTTAAGGTTTAACTTTAAGATAAGTTAGTACCTTTATAAATAAAGCTAGGCGATTAATATTATAATTCTTTTGCAGAGGCGTTCGTCCGGATAATACTCTAGCCTAGGCACAGGCATATTAGCAGTAGGATATAATTTAACAAGAATATTACGTATATTATTATGCTAGAGAGGAACTGTTATTAACTCCTTTAATATTTACTCTTATAGCTTTAAGCTAGTCTTAGGTCCCTTAATTAAGTTAGGGTACTAGTATAAACAGAGCTAATTCTCCTAATAATAACAGAGGCCTTTACTAAAGTAATGCTAATATTAGCTTCTTTATTTGTAATATATATAGAATTGCTTATGCCCTTCCTTATTATTATCTAGACAGTCTTTGCATTTAGTGTGCTGGTTCTGCTAACAATAATAATAAGCAAAATAAACAGTAAGTCTGCCTTAAGTGCTATAACATTTAACTAAGATATAAATTCCTTACTGCTAATAGTAACAAGCTCCCTAATTGTTATAGTTATATATATTAAGAGTTAATTAGATCTACGCTAAGATTATTGTTTTTTAGTAGTAGTATAGATCACAATCTATTTATGTTCTTATTATAATTTAATCTATAGAATTCTTAATAAGCAGTTGCTGCTAAGCTACTAGTAGCACTACTAGTATAAGGTTATATATTTGTTGCTAACCCTAAATTCTATAATAACCTTTCCGCGGTTATAATTAATAATATGGATATTTATTATCTAACTACTTAGACCTTAAAGTTAGAGGGCTATGCAATAGAATATTACTTATAATGTAAGAAGAAGTGGTTTAATCTAAATATTTGTTATAAGATTTGCTATAGCTGCTGTTAACAAGATAGCAATAGGGGCCCTAAAGAGCTAGTTTTCTTCTCACGGGAAAACAACCTTAATTTTAGCATAGTTCTAGACTATCTTCTATAATTATTATAGGTGGAAGAGATGCTAATTGCCTAAGTCCACGTTTATGTTTAAGTCTTCTAGTATTGTAGGCAATAGTACTAATACTATGGCTATATAATTAACTTCCTTTGAGATGTTAGTATAGTTTACTTATAGCTCCCTCTTTTACCCTAGGACTTAGATATTATTATTCTTTGTCCTTGTAATATAACAGATTAGCCTTATATAGTTTAGTAGTTTAGAAACTAGTTTCGCGTGCGGAAGCGATATATCTAAATTTAGTTAGAGTTTTTACGGATTAACTATCCTTCCTATCGTAATATTATTATTAATTTGCATCGCATTAACTAGATGCCTAAAGACAGCGATGTTATAAACTAGCTAGCTACTTAAGATATTAATAACATTAATTTTAACAAGCTAGTTAATACTAAGGAACCTAACATAAGTGCTAATAATAACCTTTATACGTTTAATTAAGCAGCCGTTCTAGCCTTTATTATAGCTTAGTTAGATATAGAATATCTTTATTATTAACTTTAAGGGCAGTAGTTACTAGAGCAGATTTTAATATAGCTATATATTAAGATGCCTAAGATTCGCTCTACACTATTAAACAAATTTAATTAATTATAGCCTCTACTATCACTAGCATTTCCCATGCTATATCCCTATAGTAAGGCAGATTTTATTACTCCGCGGATTTGCTTTATTAAATATAGCGAGTATCTTAAGTATATAATAAAATAGCATAATAGATGTTTTGCATAGCATCCGCGATTTTAATATGTTATTTTTAACACCCTAATACGTTAGCAAGTTAATTCTCGAAGCTTCTTTTTTGTTAAGAAGCCTGGTCGTTAGGAACTAGTTAATATTAATATTATTTATGCTGCTTTTAATAAAAACACTCCTAAATCTATTACCTTACTTAACTTAATTATCTAATTCTTAGGCAGTCTACGTAAAACTTATGCTTTTTAGGGAGGCAAAAGACATTAGCTAGAGGCTTAAGTATATGCTTTGGGATATCTAGCGCTTTTTTTAACACTCTCTACTACAGATTTGCACTAGGCAAGTCTTTATAAGCATCTCCCTCTATACGCTAAATAAATAAAGGCAGATTCTTATTAAAGAATTAATATATTAAGCGCAAATTTACAAGATAATCCTCACATTACTGCCTATTACTTTTACTATTAATTTACTATATTTCTTAAGGACGTACTTATTAAGAAGTTTTACTTTAATAATAGCTAGTTTTAATATAAATAATAGGCTCGCGGTAGCACACACGTCTACAGCGTCTTCTAGATAGAGAGTTCTCCGTTATTAAACATATTTACCCTAGAGATAATATAAGAATTCGCAGACTTCTAGGGTTAGTTTGTAATAGCCTTTAATCCTAAACCTTCTTAAGTTAGTACTTAAGGTAATAGAGATCCCTTAACATCCTTCTATGCTAATAGACTAATATATTAGGTTCTTTCTAATATTATAAATTGCATTTAACATTACTAATATAATATAATATACTACTTGTGTAAACGACGCAGTGCTAGGCTAAATGCTAAACTAAAATATCGTTTTCATTTCCTACGGCAGTATTATATTAAGCCTTAAGTATCTCAACCACTATATGCTTACTATTATGCCTTTAACAGTTAGCAAAATAATATTAATCTAAATAACTACAATTACACAATCTCTCTTAGCTGGCTGGCTAATTATAATATCTTGCTGTGTACCTTTATTTACGTAGTTATTTAGTATATTACTAAGTATTGTAGCAAGTCCGAAACGTAGAGTTAAAGCTATTAAGATATTATAAGAATACTTCTTCTGCTTGTTAATTAGTTACAAGGATTATAAGGCTTTGTAGTAAGGTTTATGAACAAGCTTACTGCAGAACAAGATTGGCTAGCAATAGAAGTCTGTTATCTACTACTTAATTTACCTCTTTAAATTAGCACGCGAATTATGCGTAATATTAATTACCGCCCTTTTAAGTAATAATTTAATAGTATAAGGATTAATAGCAACAAGGTACAGGCAAACAGAAGCCTGTATTAAAGGTACCTTTAGTGTACTAATAAGTAGGAGGATTTAACATACTTTAAGTTCCTTACTAAAGTTAACTTTACTCTAGCTTTATGGCGTTATTATAATAATGCACCTAATTAGGTATTAGCCTATTTCCCGCGATATAAATCTACTATTAGTTATAAAGAGTATAAGTAGTTTTATTAGGTAAAGCTACTCCTTTATTATTAACACTAATATCCTAATAAGTTAATAGAGGTTAAGGGCACTAAGTTTAATATATTTGCTAAAGCATATAGCTATTATGTTATAGTTTATTATAGTGTTTATCCTTATAACTACTACAAAGACCTGCTAGAGCTAGAAGAGGATAAATTCAAGGATAGTCCTAGGGATAATTATAGCATTATAAATACAAAATAGGAGGAGCTTGTAGCGTAACTTCCCTAACGCAGGCTAGAAATAGAAGACATTAATCTTCTAGGGAATTATAATATTAATATATAGGCATCCTAGGATTACTACATTAGAAAATACCCTAAGCTTATAACATTTAGCCATGACTTTTAGCGTGCTTAGAAGCAGGACTATGTTAGTAATTCTAAGCATAATTTATCTAATAGTATATATAATTAACTTAACAGAAAGCAGCGACTAGTGTTTGATTTGTTTATTTAGTACCTATAAGACTCTCTTAATAAAACAAAGCTAATACCTATATAGTTATTAGTGTAAGTTAATGGTTAGGGAGGTACTAGAAAATCCTTTATAATCTAGGCATTATCTTAACAATTAGAATAGCTTACACTAGATTATATTGCTTAGGCAGCGCCTATAGGCGTAGCTGCTAATGCTATTAATAGTACTATAATCTATATGCTTCTTTATCTTCCTGTCTCTAAAAGTATTACTAGTTTGCTGCCCTTATAGCCTAGCAAACTATCTAACCTCTAGGCAAAATTACAGCACGTTTAATATCTTATCCTTAATAAGAAGTTAATAATTAGCCTTAAGACCCTTAGCTATATTAATTCTCGGCTACGTTAGGTCTTTTTGCGTTATTAGAATAACTACTTTAGCGGTTATAGTGTGCTGCTTCTTAGTAACTTTTACTAACTTCCGCTAGTTATAGAGAAGCCACTCTATATTATAATGGATTTAAAGAGCCTAATTAAGCTTATGGGTTGCAATATATATTGCGCCTTTAACAAGACTATTATGCTAGATTAAGTTATTTGCTAATAAGGTAATAAACAGGCCGCTTTTTGTTAAGTATTAGAAGGGCTTTAATATAATAATCTAACCTTATAAGATTAGTGACTATTGTGTACTCGAACATAAGCCCTTCTATTAAACAAAGAAGTTAATGTGTTTAAAAGCGCTATCTAAATTTACCTAACTAACGCGTAGGTTAAAGAATATAACCTTAAATATATAGAATAGCTTTGTGTGCTATGTATTATAGCTATAGCGATAAATATCAGCCTAGGAGCAGCTAACGTTAACTCTATAACTGCTAGTAATCTACATTATTGCCTTCCTCTTTGCCTAGGAGCTTGAGTTATACTTATAGAGAATATCTAGACTGTTATTAGACTTATTAATAAAGCAATTAGCATAGTTTATAATATTATTTAGCTAGCTATAGTTACTAACCCTTATGCAAAGTATCCTTTAGTTATCTTAGTTAAATTTAAGAACTATAGCGGTCCTAAATGCTTTAGTAATCTAAATCTTGCTAGCATTATTCTAATCTTTTAATTAACTTGTAATTTCCTTAAGGGGATAGCGCTGTGTTTACGCTTATAGTTTCCTTTAATAATTGCTTATAGTATTATAGTATATAAATCGCAAGGTGTAATACTTAAAAAGGCAGTTATTAACATCTCTAAGCGAGATTTCTAAGCTAGTCTCTCTTATGTTGCTATATCGCGAGTTAAGTCGCTATAAGGTATTATATTTAATGCTGCTTTTAATCTTACTAATATTAAAGGGAGTGTAAGAGTTAGTAATAGACAGAAGGATAACAATTGTTACTATTATTAGATGCTTACGAAAGTATAATTATGTTTTTAGATTATATTGTTATTTAATATAATACATTAGCTTAACTATTTAATAAGTAGAGCGCCCTAAAATTAGTATAGCAAATAAAGCAGAGAGAAAAGCATAATAAATTATAAAGCAATCGCGCAATTAAATTCTTGTGCCTACTATTATGCAGTTAATTGTGTAGTTAATTATGTAGTTATTAAGTAGTGTAGTTACTAAGTTGCTAATATAATTTGTAATAGCATTAATTTAAAGGTTATAGGTTATAATATGTGAACACTACTTAACCTAGAGCGCGATAGAAAGGTTATATGTTAATGTAGTTAGTAGTGAGGCTAGCACTATTACTTATTAACACACTACATAGGTCTAGCCCCTATGTAGTAGACTAATCTTAAGGGCTTATAGGTTCTCTAGGCTGCTTCCTTGCCTTATTTAAAAGAAGAAACCCCCCCTATTAGTGTGAAAAGTAAAGGAATAGTTAAATAGTTTATGTAGTAAATAGCATATATAGTAATTCTATATATAGCTAACTATAATACTAATATATAATGCTAGCTGCTAACTATAATAGGAATCAACTAACTAACTAACTAACTAACTAACTAACAAAGCTAATAATAATTAATAACAACCATAACTTCAAGTAAGTGTCCCTATATTATAAGTAGTATATAGCTAATGTGTAACTATAAATATATAATACCTACTATACTTATAATACTTACTATACCTCTTCTCTCCCCTAATAATCTAATAAAAGCTATAACTCTTAGTTATTAGACAGGTGCCTAGGCAGTTTCCTTAGGGAGGCATCTAGTCCTAGCCTATAGCTAATATAGAGTTACCTAGTAAGGGGAAATTTTTTTTATAAATATATAAGAGAATTTATAATATATAAGGTTAGGCATGCTTTAATTACACATTACTTTTCTTTAAAATAGAGGGAAATTTAAAAGGTTACAGGTTTAAATGCGTGTGTATATGTGTGTATTTTTTTTTTTTTTTTGCACTATATAAGCTAAGAGATAATAAAAAAAAAAGTTGTGTAATAATATGCGTGTGTGTGTAGTGTTTGTTATTATAATTGCTATAATGTATGTAATATAACATAATTAATAGTTAGTTGTATGTATTGTGATTAAGCCTGTAGTTATATAGTTAGTATGCTTTATAATAGTGTTTTATAGTGTTTTAGTAATATATATCCTGTGACTGCATGCGGAGGAGAGGGGTTTTTAAAGGAAGGAGGTTATTATAAGAAGAAGCAGAATCTACTAAAGGCAGCAGCTCGCTGCAGGCGGCCCCCGGCAGGGCCCCCGGAGGGAAATAATTATAGAAGGGGGTAATTAATAGAAGGGGTAATTAATGGAAGGCGTAATAATTAATAAAAGGCGTGATAATTAATAGAAGGCGTGATAATTAATGGAAGGCGTGATAATGGAAGGAGCGTTGTAATCGCGCGATAATGTTCTTCCGCCCCGGCTTTCACAGCTTTGCGCCTTATGGCAGGGTATTCACCCGCTGACATTAACCTACGTAGCTCCTATTAAGGCACCTACGTCTAGCTATAGAACTAAAGCACCCTATAAGCGCTAACACTATAGTTTATAATCTGCTCCCTTATCTTAGCCTTTACAGGGAATTACTATGTGTTCCTATAGATAGTAATAAGGCAGTAGTAGTATACTATATTATAAGTAATTACTATATCCTAGAGCGCCTAAAGGTAGGGAGAGGAAAAGACCTAGTTACTAGAGGGTAGCGTAATATTAGTGCTAAAGGGGTTAGGGTTACCTATAGAGATAGCCTAGATAAATAGAGGTTAAAGAAGGTGGCTATACTATAGGGTTAGCCCTACCTTATCCTAGCCCTATTAGGAGAGCGTATTAGCATACTGCTAGTACTATGCGGGTTAGTATTATAGGTAGTAATAATACTATAAGAGTGTCTTAGCCTAGTAAGCCTAACGCTTAGTTATAATTTTAGAGGTTATAAAGTACTTAAGGCTCTTGTGGTTAGTGTAGATAGTAAAGGGCTTAGAAATACCCTAGAGCTTAGCTAACTATACCTTAAGGCAGGAAATAATAGCTAGGAGCTCCTTATTATAAATAGTATAGTTTTGCTAAGGGAGGGTTAGCTAGGCTAAGTAGTAGGCAATAGGGTACTAAACGCTATCTGTCTAGAGCTAGAGGAGGCAACTACTAAGGGTAATACTAGAGCAGTCTGCCTTAATTATTATATCCTAGTTAGGGTCCTATTAAGCTAGGATTAGGTCTAAAATAAAGAGGCGCTTAAGCTTATTAAAAGCGTAGGCCTCCTACTGCCCCTAGACAAAGGGGATACCCTTCTTTGTAAGATTATAAAGGGGGTTAGTAACTTAGGAGAAATTTAGAATAAAGTTATAGTAAAAATTTATAAAACTAAGGAAGCTACATACACCCTATAGCTTTATTAGGGCCGCCTAGTTCTAAATAGCCTAGACCTTAGTAGGGTTAGGGTGTATGCTCTTACCTGCTATAATAATATACCTAAGGTAGTAGACCTATTAGGTAGTAAAGACAGACTTATTAAGGTTAAGGTAAAGGCCCGCTGCCTGCAGGCAGCTAAAAACTACACAAACCTTCTGTAAATAGTCACGCCTTAAGCCACTAAAATAAACTAGGATATTATCTAAGTATGCTATAATAAAGTTACTAAGGGTATTACTAAGGGCGTTATTAATATAATACTAGAAAGTAGTAGGCACACCCACTAGGCTAAAGGGGCAGATAAGCCACTTAAACAGCCTAAACTACATTTAGAACGCTATAAGAGCCTTATCCCCCTTAGCAACCTATAGCTTATAGAAAGCCGCCTAGACGTTTACCTTAGTAAACTATTATGTATAGGCTAGAGAGTAAAGGGTTTCCTTAATAAGAGGCAATAGGTAACAGTCTTGCTTTATAATCTTATTAAGAGCATAGTAATCCACACAGAACTACTAGCCCTTGCTAGCCTTCTTAACTAAGAGGACTAGAGTAGCCACTAAAGAAAAGCTAGCTTAGATCTATCCCTTATCTAAGAGCTTTATAAGCTACTACTAGAGTTTAAGCAACTAGTCCTAAGGCATAGAGTATAATAGGCCCTAAGGGAGAGAGGGAAGGGACCTATTAGGAGACTTATAAAGACAAATATAGTAGTTTAAGGTGCTATAATAAGGTAGGAGAGTGTCTGCCTTAGACTTATTAAAGAGATTAGTAAAGTTATAAAGCTTAGCTAGTAGGGCTATATAGGGGTCCTTAGGCTATAACTTAGGCATAGTAACCTAAAGAATAGACATTAACTTACATAAGCTAGTGCTTATAAACTAAATAGTTATATCCTAAAGGCAGCAAGCTTACTTAGCTATAGCCGCGAAGGCAGACCTTATTATGCCCTATATAGCCTTACCTTAGGCGTAACTTAAGGACTCCTATACTATAAGGCCTTTTGCTATACTTATTATTAACTTCTGCTAAGTAGCATAGAGGGTAATATTATAGTATTCTATTTATAGTAGGCTAAAGATTATATCCTAGGCAAGGCCTAGGACTATATAAAGGCAGACAAATAACTACTAGCTATTAATATTAATTATAGTATAAGTAAGGTAAGTAATACTAGACTCCCTCTTAAGTGCTTATTATCCCTGCTATTAAACCTTAATAGCAGTCCTTACCTAGCGCCTTAAAGGCAGCTAAATAAGCTTAAAGCCTAGCTATTAAGCAGCAAACTTACTAATAGCACTATAGTACTTATAGCTATAGTTAATTAGGGTGTTTATAAAGGAGGATAAGTTAAAGAGAATAGGAATAAAGAATACTAGGCAATCTATATATTTATAAATTTTATTATACTTTATTAACTCTACCTCCTTTTAACCTAGAGTCCGCTATATAACAAAGCCTAGAAGCCCTTGCATAAGACTTGCTATAGGGGCTAGTTTTTTCCTATCTTATTCTCCTCCTCCTCCTTATACTTATAGTTATTAGCCTTAGTAATAGCTTACTAAATATAAACCTTAGGCTAAAAAGGGGGAAGGAGGGAGTAGTTATAAGCTATATAACCTATCTCTCTATAGTGTAAGCAAGCACTAGACTCCTAGCAACACGCTATCTTCTAGTTAGTTACCTACTTAGCTCGCGCCTAAGTAGAGGGCAAGGCTATATCCTTAGCCTTTAGCTTCTTCTTTTTCCTGCCCTTACCTTAGGTCCCTATAGTATTTACCCTAGATATAGTTATATCCCCCTTATAGTTAGTAGTATAATAATACTAGGCTAGAGGATTTATTAGATATCTAGTATAGAAGTAATCCTTAAGCACAAAGGTCTTAAAGTCTAAGGCAATAGCGTAGTACTGCTCTATAGTAGTGTTATAGTTATTATAAGAGATACTATAGCTAATATATATACTACGCATCTGCTTATTAAGTATATAGTATAGCTTAGTAAGATAAACCTTATTATCCTAGCTTATACTACTAGTAAGGGAGAGTTTTTGCTTAAAGCAAATAAAGAAGGTAAAGAAGAATTTATTACTAGCCTACTTTATTTAGTTAAGTTTAGTAAGGGCTATCTTATAGTAATAAGGGTTAGAGTAAAGCTTAGAAAGATAGTCTAGAAAGGTAGCTAGGTTATAGTAAATAAGATCCCCCTTCTTAAAGAATAGGGTAACCTTAGCCTAAATAAAGGACAAGAGGTTCTAGTAAATAAATATCCACTAGTCTATAGTAGAACTAATAAAGTTATAATTTACTTATAGCTTATATACTATAAAGAAGTACTAAGCATTAAAGGTAGATTATTTACTATTATAAGGAGAGCTAGTTAGAATTAGCTTATAGTAAACTAGGAGCATAGTAGGAGGGGAAGGGAGGTTAGCTACCCTAGAAGGGAGGGTTATATTAGTAGGCAAGGGAAGGGACATAGCTAAGGCAGTAGCAGCAGCGGATTAGATTACATAGTTAGTAGTAGCCTATACAGCCTAAATCATAGCTATAGTAGCGTCTTCCCGCTCCTATATAGTATTAAGGCACTATTACATAACTATAAGGGTGTTACCTTACGTAGTTAGGGTTATATTAATGTGGTTAAGAATTACTATTATATCTTCTACTATAAAAGAAGTAGGTCTATTAGCCTATGTGTTTGTGTTTATATTTAAAGGCATATTAACTTGTTTTAGTAGCTAAAAGAAACATAAGGCTAGAGAATATCTTTTAAATATTATAGACTAGCCCTATTACTACTACTAATAAGCGTTAGAATGCTATTAAAAAACATAAAAAGAAAGGAAAGAAAGGTAACACAAAGACCCTGTTATGCCCCCTTTATACCCTTACTACAGATACCCCCCTGTTATTATACGTAAGCCCTACGCGCGAGGCAAGGTGCGCACAACCACCAATGCGCACCCGCATCAGCCCCACATTAGGCAAAGCCCAATACCATCACACAAACTAATGTTAAAAATTTCTAATACTTCTAATCTATATATATTCTTTATAATACCTATAATATTACTGCTTCCCTACTTCTAATTCCTTTAAACCTTCTTCCCCCTTATTTCTTAATCTTATTGCTATACGCTAGCTTTCTCTTAAAGAATTCTTTAATTATATTCCTAAGGGACTTATAGATTTATAAAGTTATAGCAATATATTTACATATTCTTTAAGTTATTATAACCTTCCTATTTAATAAGGTACTTTTGTTAGTTTCCCTAATACTTATAGGTAATAATTCCTTTTATAATATATAAAGGATCTTCTCCTATAAGAAGAGGTACTTACTATATTACTTCTAGTATGCTCTCTAGATCTCCCTTATATAATTCTAAGTTTAAAATATAAAAGATATTATAAAGTCTTATGCCTTTTAGGAGCTTTATATAGTAAGCTAACCTATAATTTCTAATTAACTTAATAATTTTATAGGGTCCTAGGTATTTTGCTATAAGCTTCTTGCTTAGTTACTATAAATTAATATTTTTTATAAATAAAAGAATATAATCTCCTATATTAAATTTTATTAGTATTCTCTTTTAATTATAATACTTAGCTTATATAGCTTATATATATTATAAGAGCCTCTATATCTCTTTATATTTATATTATAGCTTTACTTTATATAACTTAGCTTATTTATTTATTATAGTAGTTATTCTCTTTATATATAATAGGCCTTTAGGTATAAAACCTTAAAGTGCCTTAGTAGGGGATTTGTAAAGAGAGCTATAGTAGCTTATATTATATATAAATTACGCTATTAGTAAAAGGTTAACTTAATTAGTTTATTTAGCGCTATTAAAGGCCTATAAATAATACTTAAGTAATTAGTTTATTTATTTAGTTTAATTATTTATTTAAGGGTAGAATATAGTGCTTAGTTAATGCTTAGTTATAATATTATAATAAAAGGTTTGCTAGAAAAAGCTTATAAAAGTTATTTTATAGTTAGTTATAATGCCTTCTAGAATATTATAATCTTTAAAGACTAAATTAATAAAAAGTATAGCTAGACTATTATTACTTAATTACTTTAATATTAGTATATAAATAGTATACTTTATAAATTAGTTAATTATTATAAGAATAGTATTATATATCTTAAATTCTAATTTCTTTACTAGGGAAAGTTTTATAATAAAGTTTATTAATAGCTTTTAAAAGGGTTAGTTTAGTATATAAAGCATAGTAAGTTTACTATAAGGTTAATACTACCTTAGCTTTAATACTTAATAATTAAAATAAGTATAAATATACTCTTTAATATCTTTTTTTATATATAGCTAGTAGTATTAGTTAGTAATTTAATAAAGCGTTTTGCTAACTCCCTAATGCCCTATAGCTTTATTATTATAAATAAGTATTAAGATTTCTTTATAAAAACCTAATAAAATATATATATAGTCTCTAAAGAGGAGTGTTTTATTTTTATTAATTAACTAACCTAAAGAGCTATAAGTATCCCCTAAGCTTCTAACTAAAGGGTTAGAGATAGCCTCTTTACTATAACCTTAAGGGCTAGAGGTATTCTCTTAGTCTTTTTTTATTTTATTATTTAAAGGGTTAAAGACTTCCTTTATATTTTAAGCTTAAAAGCTATAAGTATTCTCTAAGCTTTAAATAAGCTACTTAGTTTATAAAATAAAGGCATCCCCTTATTATACCTAGCTTAATTTATTATATATAGCTACTTTTAGAGGTTTTATACTATTAGCTCTATACTATATAAGACGCTAACTAAGGAAGTAAAGTCTAGCTATAAAAGCACTACTATATTAACTTATTATTAATATAAGGCTATTAAGTAGAATTAGTATTTATAACTTTAATAATATCTTAAACTATTTTAAAAAGCTACTTATAAGTATTACTCTCTTACTAATTATACTATATACTTACTTTTTAAGGGCTATAGTATTCTCTAAGTATTTTAAAGAGCTATTTATAAGTATTACTCTCTTAGTAGTTATACTATATACTTACTCTTTAAGGGCTATAATATCCTTTAAGTATTATAAGCTAAAGACTATACTAATAGTAATTATTTCTTTCTTAGTTAAAGGTAGTTTAAAGCTTAATTACTTTAACTTTATACTAATAAACTTA
>SRQA01000353.1:0-24985 GCA_018360365.1 Claviceps citrina | reverse complement strand
CTTACTAATACCCTAGCTATATTCTAAAATTATATTTACTAAGCTCTTTATAAACTAATAAACACTATTTATATAGTGTATTTAAATAATATTCTTATCTTCTTTAAAACCTAAGAAGTATATATAAAATATATTAAATAAGTCTTTAAATATATAAGAAAGGCAGAGCTATATATAAAACCTTCTAAGTGTACCTTTTACTAAGATTTAGTAGAATTCCTAGGGTTTATTCTATTAACTATTAGTATTTTAATAGACCCTAAAAGGGTTAAGACTGTATAAAATTAGTAAAAGCTAAAAAGCTTCTAGGATATATAAGTATTCCTTAGATTTTATAATTTTTACTAATGCTTTATATACTAATACTCTAGCATTATAGCACTTTTAAATGCACTTATAAAGGGTAGCTAAAATAGTATATAAAAGAGCACTTTCTAATTTAAACTAGCTAAAAAAATAGTATTTATATAGCTAAAAGCTACCTTCTAGGAGGCCCCTCTTCTTTATTACTATAACCTTAATAAGTAGGTTTAGATTAAAATAAATGCTTTAGCCTTTATAATAGCTAGCATTATCTTATAGCTAAATAATAATAGGCAATACTACCCTATAGTTGTTATAAATAGGTCAGGGATATTAGAGTGAAAGATTAAGGAAGTCACGGCTTATTCGAAGGTATGTAGCAATAGGTAACAGTCTTAATTCTTGCCCCCTTCTATTTAATTTAGTTAGAGGTTTGTGCTTATATAATTACAAGTGTTACATGCCTCTAGTCCTTGCTACAAGTCTAGTGGTTATACCTTGCTATAAGTCTAGCGGTTATACGTAGCAAATAACCTTATTATATAACGCAAGTCTAATAAAAGCTTACTTATGTAAATAGATTTTATTAGCCTAAGGTAACCTTATAGCTTTCTAGTCCTAATAGGGTAACCCTCTCTGCTTATAACTATCTTAGTTATAGAAGGTTCCCTTTGTGTTACCTAATTTAAATATTATAAAATAATCCTAAAAAATTTTTAATGCTTCTAATCTATATATACCCCCTGTAATACCTATAATATTACTACTTCCTATCCTTTTTCTCCCTTATTTCTTAATTTTATTACTATACCCTAGCTTTCTCTTAAAGAATTCTTTAATTATATTCCTAAGGGACTTATAAATCTATAAAGTTATTGTTGATATCAACGCAACGGGTCGGGTCAACGTGGACCCGGCGCATCCTGATTGGCCGCATCCAAGCTCGCCTCGGATAGGTAGCTAGTGCGCCGGTTACATAACCCATAACTTTGCGCATCACAAAAACCACTAAAAGGCCTCCTACTTAGCCAGCTAGATAGTAATATAAACAACATTAACTAGAATCCTAGTACTTCCTTTTGCGCGTATATTACTTGTTATTTCTTATACTTTTATTATTAATTTGCCTGTGTATAAATTAACACTAATTAGTAGTGATTATACTATAGATTAGCTAGATTTACATATCCTATAGAATGCTAGTTTCTGCTTATAGTAGCTAATTTTTCACGAAATTAGTAAAGTTAATCCTACTAAACAAAGGAAGTAATATAGAAGAGATAATTCTGCGATTATAAATAAATTTAATCTATCCCCTTTAGGGAAGCTCTTTAGGGTCTATTTACAGAGCTATTTTATACTAAGAAAGGAAGCTTACTATAGCACCATGCCGCTTGCTTTAATAGGTATGATTTTTCCTCTTTCTAGCCTTAAACGCTTGTTAGAGGAATCATTACATCTCTTGTCTATTACGAGATTTATTAAGCCTTTAATTCAATCAAATCTATTAGTCTGGACTAACGACTGCCACGGATTTCCACCCTTTCACCTATTCTCTTCACCACTAAATATAACACATATCTATAGGTAAACAAAGCCCCTAATCTGTTAATCTTAATAATAAGATTCTAGAGCTCCCTTAGATTCTATTAATATATAAAAGAGTAATTACAGCAGACTAGCATAAGCTTAACCTATTAGATTTTAATCTTAGTAAGGCTATAAGTGCTAAAATATATGGCTAAATCGCTTTCTTTATTATAAAAGCTAAGACTAAAGACCTCTCTAGTAAGCTCCTTTAGCAGAAGCTTAGAGACTAATTTACAGACTAGACTAAAGAAGCCTTTAAACATAGGAACACTAAAGTTGTTTGTGTTTTTCGTAACTTCCTGTAAAAACGTAATATTTACTTCCTATTAGACTAATTATTTATTGCTAGTAAGCTTATAATAGTAATATAAGCTAAGACTAGACTAAGGGATCCTAATAGAGAGTTATTATATCCCTTATAATTAAGATTATATTCTTTAGCAAGCAGGCATAGTAACTATCCTCCCTCTTACTATAGTACCCTATATTAATAGCTTTAGGAATTACCTTCCTAAATGTAGCAAAGAGCAGTACTAAAGAATTATTTATATCTTTACCTTATAAGGAATTCCCCTCTTCCTCTATTTGCTTTAACTACCTTTCCTGTAGTATAACCTAGGAATTAGTAGGGTTATAGGGGACCCCCCTAAATACCCTATAAGATTAGGCTTCCTAAATCCCTATAATACTAGCTAGTGGTATTAAATCCTATAATAGGTTATAACCCTATAGGCAACTATAAGCTCTTATAGAACCTAGAAGATTACTACTACTAGGGGAGCTAACTTAACCCTTAGTAGGGACTAAGTAATATTTCCCTTGCTCCTCCCGCTCCTACTAGGAGCTTTTATAAACTAAACTAACCTCCTGCTATAGTTAGTATAGTAAATTAGCAGAGATATTTATATATAATAGGAGCAGTACCTTACGGGCCTCCCTAAGGCTTAGGGCAAGAGCTAACGTAATAGTTAGCTCCCCTAGGCCTTCCTAACTTTAATAGGAGATCTTATAAGCTTACTTAACAACAGCCCTAAGGGTTAGTTCTAAACCTAGGCATTAAAGCAGCTTAAATATAGGATTTGCTGCTATAATAAAGGCCTAAGGGAAACGTTCCTTAATAAGAATAGTAGTAATATACTGCTATACCTAATAATAACCTTAATTATTAGAGATCTTATAAGCGTTTTTATCCTCTACCTTACTCCCTAATAGAATTAGATCTAGCAATAGTATTATAGAAGATTATGGACCTTTATAAGATTTACTCTAATAAGGAAAAGTATAGTAAAGAGATATATAACTTCTTTAATAACAAGCTAAAGACCTTCTAAGCCCTTTATAAGTAAATTAACCTCTTAGAGTCCCTTTTCTATAAGGCATTTCCTATAATGCTTAAAGAAAAAGCTTTAATATATTATAAGGACTTTCTCCTTAGCAAAGGTATAACTTTTACCTAAATAGTTAAATCTATTAAAAACTACTTTAAAACTATTAACACTACTTAGCTTTATTATAATAACCTCTACATAATTACGCTACATAAGGTAATAAGAGAAAACCCTAAAAAAAGTATGCTTAAGGCCCTTAACCTCCTCTCTAATAAGATTATCTCTCTTTATTATAGGACTAGAGGCTATATAAATAATAAGATTAATATATAAAACACGCTTCTTACCGCTATTAATAATATCCCTAAATATAGCCTTATAGCTTATAATAGCCCCTCTATATATAAGGACCTAACGTTAAAGCTTTAGAAAAGTATTAGAGTAAAGCAAGCTAAAAGAAACGCTACTAAGCGTAGTATATTCTATTAAAAAAAGGCTAAAGTTAACTCTAATGCTGCGTTTTACACTAATTATTACTATAAGAAGAATTATAACTTCTAATAGTAATAACGCAGGCCCTCTATCTATTATAAGGGCCGCTGCTTTATCTATAAGAAGCAAGGGTACTAGTCTACAAAGCACTCCGCTAAAGAATATAAGGCATTATAAAGGCATTAGAATTAATCTAAATTCTATTATAGCAGGCTAATAAAGTAAAAGTAATAGTAATTCCTTACTTATATTAAGGGCAAGGATAATAATAATTATAATCTTAATAACCTTAAGTAATTAATCCTTAAGACTAAGGTAATAATAGCTTTATTAAATAAGACTAAAAAGGATAACTACTCTAATCCTCCTGCGGGTCCTTTATAATTTCTTACTATAGTATTACAAAGGTTAACACTTTTAACAGAGATCCCTAATAATAGTAAGGTGCTTAAGATATTTTAAGACTAGTTATTTAAACACACCCTTTACTATAGTAATCCCTATAAAGAGCCTTAGTCTAATAATATTTTCCTTACTAAAGCACGCTATTTAAAAGAGACCTTTAAAGGCATTCTTCCTAACACTAGCGCTGTAGGAGTCTCTATAGTTAGCATTGCTTAAGCCTAAGCCCTTTTACGCCTATTTCCCTTACTATAAATTAACTAATCCGCGAGTTAATATAATATTGCCTTTAGCGCTAGAAAAGCATTATTACTAGGTTCTTTTAAGGTTCCTATAGTACTTAGAGAGATTAAATTCTATATGCTACTAATAGCAATACCTTTTTTATTCTTAATTACTAATATAAACTATATAAATATAAAGCTTAATAACCTAAAGAACCTGCTAATTTAAGGCATAAAAGAAATCCCTATAACTTGTTAATAAGGTTATCTGTAGTAGGATCTTAAGCTAACTATAGTGGTTACCTTCTTCCTTATAAAAATATAATTTTATTAGCTTTATTAACATTTTAGTTACCCTTTAATTAGAAAACTACAAAAGGTTCTCTATAAAGCTAGTAAGGAATTTAACCTAAAGATCTTGCAAAAGATTACTAGTTTCTACAAGTAGTGTTAACTTTATAGCAAGAGCCCTAGCTAATTTAAGTTTACTTTAAAAGATAACTATAAGTTTAATTATAAGATTATTATTAATATCCTCTAAATTAATAGCAAGCTAGTCCTCTATATTATAGATTCCGCTATAGCTTTCTAAGCTACCTGTTTTCTTAAACCTAGGAAGTAGACTACTAGAGACGTTTAGGATACTATTAGAGCTTATTAGATTAATAGTTATCTTAGACTACCTAAATAGATTATTTATAATGCTAGGAAGAACTTTATATTAGTAGAATTCTATTAATACGCCTAAGGGTTAGTAATTAAAGTTAATAAGGTCCCTATAGAAGCTTATAATAGTGTTAGAAAGGTTAAAAGATATTACGCTCCCCTCTAACATATGTATAGCATTATTAAAAGCAAACTTAAAGACTATATGTAGTAAGACTACCTTCTTTAAATAGCTATAAAAGCTATTAATAACTCTACTAGCCTAAATAGCCTTATTCTAATACTTCTTATATTTAGGGCATATTTATAACTATTATAAGATTTACTACTAGCGTTTTCTATTATTTAATGCGCTAAAGTAATTTATAAAGCTACCTTTAAAGCCTATAAATTACTTATAAAGCGCTAGATTAATAATGCCCTTACTTACTATAATAGGCCTAACACTTTCCTAACCTACTAAATCCTGCTATAATCTAAGGTATAAGTCTAGCATAAGAAAGGTAGTTAGCAAGGTCTTTATAAACTCTTAGCTATAAAAGGCATAACCTATATAGTAAAAATGCCTTTAGGACTAATAAAATTTAGATTTATTATTATAAAGCTATTCCTATATAATTTAGGTAATCTAGAGATTATAGCTAACAAAAAAACCCTTCCTCCTTTACCTACTAATAAGAATAAAGAGAATTATAATAATTAACTATATAAACTAATAAAAAGAGTTACTTTTAACCTTTTTAATAAAAATAATATTAAAAGGCAGCCTATTAAGCAAGGCAGAGGCAGACTATAAAAGACCCCTCTAATTAACTAAGACTTTAAGAAATTAATACTTTAAAGCACTTTGCTTACTAAAGCATTTCTTACTATAAAAGAAGAAGGAGATCTCGCCCTTACCTATTAACTTTACTAGTAAGGCATTATAAAGACTATAGAAGCACCTTTTAAGGCATTCTAATAGAAGGAACTTAATGCTTTACTTTAGTAAGAAGTCTTCTAACTTAAGATCTATAACGCTAAAAAACATAGTATATAACGCATCTTTAATAGCTATTTTATAAATAAAATTAAAGGTAAAGGCACCCTAGTACTATATAAAAAATCATAACTTATAGTACAAGCTTATAATAATACTAGCAAGCAAATAATCTTAACCTAGGCTCCTATAATTTAATAGGTAAGTTAATAGTTAATTATAACTTTAGCTCCCTTACTTATAAAGAGGGATATCTTTATTAAGCTAAGAGATATTACATAAGCCTATATTTAATCTATTATAAGCCTTAACCACAAGATCCCATACTAATTACCTAAAGAAGTTAGAGATTAGCATTCTCCTAGCATAATTATAGTAATTATTAAGCCTCTTTATAGAATCCCTAGGGCTAGTATATACTAGTAGGCAACGTACTAGAAGTATTATTACAAGAAGTTATTTATAATGCCTTTTATATATAACCCTTACCTCCTTATTAGCAGCTCTGCAAATAAATTTAGCATTATAAGCATGCAAACTAATAATACCCTTATCTTAGCTAATTAACTATTTTCTAATTAAGAAGAAAACAAACTATAAGCTACTAAATTCCTTACTAAACTAAAGGAGAAGCTTATAATAAACTACCCTCTAATCTTTAATAGTTATAAGCTTACTCTTAACACTAATTTCTCTGTTTCTCTCTACTAAAAAGAGTAGATTAGTAAGCTTTAACTTATTAATAAAGATCTAGAGAAGCACTAGGAGAAATATTATTAATAAAAAGCTTATAGAGTATATATTACTATAATTTATTAACCTAAAGCTGCCTTTAACCTCTCTTTTATAGCATAAAGGCAAGATCTTATAGATAAGGATATTAAATTCCTTAACAAGAGGCTTTAGTAGTAGATAAATTACCTAGATTAAGGGCTGTGTTATATCCTAATTAACCTTAAAAGAGCAAATCTCTTTGTCTTTATTAACAGATCCTTTATAAATAATAAAGACTTTAGCTCTTAGATTAGATACCTTATTATAATTAGAAACAAGGACTTTAGCAAGGCTTAATTTATAATAAAAGGTAACATTATTATATATAGCTTAATAAAGTGCAAGTATATCACACATAGCGCCCTCGCTTCTAAATTATATAGCATAGATTAAGGTACTAATATAGCTTATATAATTAGCATAACTATTAAGATAATCACAGACTAGCTTAATCTGCCTGAAATTCTAATAATCCTATGTATAAATTTAAATTCGCTATATAAATGCCTTATTAAGCTTAGTACTACTAAAGAGAAGCAATTAATAATTAATATTATAACTCTTTAGTAATTATATAAACATAGAGAAATCTTCAAAATCCGCTAGATTAATAGCAAAGATAACCTAGCTAATATAATAATAAAGACTTCACTAAACTAAGCACTTAAGACCCTTATTAATATAAATAAGATTATAATTAGAATAGAAGGTTAGGTAAAAAAAGTAGCATAAGATCTAACAGAAGGGTTATTATAAGAGTTATTACAAGAAGCACATATACTTTAATCTTTATAATAGTAGCTGCCTTATTAAGATATATAAACCTTAATTTTGCGGCCTGTAGAGGCCTTTATTAAGAGTTATAAATCTTAAGCAGTAGCGTTATAATATGTGTAATTATAATAACTTTTACATTTATTTCTTTAGCTATGACTGTAGCGTGTGTGTGTGTTTTAGGGATATTAGGGTTATACTAATTAGTACCTATTATATTATAATAACTATTACTATTTCCTTTATTACTTTATATAAGGATCTAATTAAGGGATTAGATTTAATTAGCTAAGTGTTTAATATATTTAGTAAGGAGGGATTAGAGGCTCTTTATATTATATTAATTTCTAGTATAAAAAGAGAAGAGTGCTAGTGTTAATATTAATATAATAGGTTAGGTTAATATAAACCTAGCGCATTCTAATTAGCCGCACCTAAGCTCGCCTTAAATAGGTAGCTAGTGCGCTAGTTACATAACCTATAACTTTACGTATTACAAAAACCACTAAAAGGCCTCCTACTTAGCTAGCTAGATAGTAATATTAATAATATTAACTAGAATCCTAGTACTTCCTTTTGCGCGCGCATTGCTTGTTATTTCTTATACCTTTGTTTATTAATTCGCCTGTGTACGAATTAACAAAAATAGTTATAATAATAATACTCTTTTAATTAATTAGCTATATAGCCTTATTTTATAAGGTATTATACTATACTTGTTAATTCGTACACAGGCGAATTAATAACAAAGGTACAAGAAATAATAAGCAATACGCGCGCAAAAGGAAGTACTAGGATTCTAGTTAACGTTATTTATATTACTATCTAGCTAGCTAAGTAGGAGGCCTTTTAGTGGTTTTCGTGATGCGTAAAGTTATGGGTTATGTAACTAGCGCACTAGCTACCTATCTAAGGCAAGCTTAGATGCGGCTAATTAGGATGCGCTAGGTCTACGTTAACCTAACTTATTATCTTAATATTAACACTAGCACTCTTCTCTTTTTATGCTAGAAATTAATATAATATAAAGAGCCTCTAATCCCTCCTTACTAAATGTGTTAAACACTTAGCTAATTAAATCTAATCCCTTAATTAAACCCTTATATAAAGTAATAAAGGAAATAGCGATAGTTATTGTAATATAATAGGTACTAATTAGTATAGCCCTAATATCCCTAAAACATATATAACATGCTACGGTTGTAGCTAAAGAAATAAATATAGAAGTTATTATAATTACATACATTATAACACTGCTACTTAAGATCTATAACTCTTAATAGGGCAGTTATTATCACGAAGATTAAAGTATATATGCTTCTTGTAATAACTCTTATAATAACCTTTCTATTAGGTCTTATGCTACTCTTTTTACCTAACCTTCTATCCTAATTATAATCTTGTTTATATTAATAAAGGTCTTAAGCGCTTAGTTTAGTAAAGTCTTTATTATTACATTAGCTAGGTTATCTTTGCTGTTAATCTAGCGGATTTCAAAGATTTCTCTGCGTTTATATAATTGCTAAAGAGCTATAATATTAATTATTAATCGCTTCTCTTTAGTAGTACTAAGCTTAACAAGGCATTTGTACAGCGAATTTAAATCTGTACACAGGATCATTAGAATTTCGGGCAGATCAAGCTGGTCCGTGATCATCTTGACGGATTTAACCATTTGGTTAAAAGTCATGCCTTTGCCGAGGAGAAAGTCCTTGTAATGCATGGAAGCTTTTCCTTTAAGCATCACAGGAAATGCCTTGTGGAAGAGGGACTCTGGGAGGTCGATTTGCTTACAAAGGGCTTGAAAAGTCTTTAGCTTATTATTAAAGAAGTTATATATCTCTTTACTATACTTTTCCTTATTAGAGTAAATCTTATAAAGGTCTATAATTTTCTATAATGCTATTGCTAGGACAAATTCCGTTAGGAAGTAAAGTAGAGGATAAAAACGCTTATAAGATCTCTAATAATTAAGGTTGTTATTAGGTGCGGCGGCACGTTGCTACTATCCTTGTTAAGGAACGTTTCCTTTAGGCCTTTATTATAGTAGTAAATCCTATATCTAAGCTACTTTAATGCCTAAGTCTAGAACTAACCCTTAGGGCTATTATTAAGTAGGCTTATAAGATCTCCTATTAAAGTTAGGAAGGCCTAGGGGAGCTAATTATTATGTTAGCTCTTGCCCTAAGCCTTAGGAAGGCCTATAAGGCACTGCTCCTATTATATATAAATATCTTTGCTAATCTACTATGCTAACTATAATAGGAGGTTAGTCTAGTCTATAAAAGCTCCTAGTAGGAGCGGGAGAAGTAAGGGAAATATTGCTTAGTCCTTACTAAGGGTTAAGTTAACTCCCCTAGCAGTAGTAATTTTCTAGGTTTTGTAAGAGCTTATAGTTACTTATAGGGTTATAACCTATTATAGGATTTAATACTACTAGCTAGTGTTATAGGGATTTAAGGAGCCTAATCTTATAGGGTGTTTAGGGGGGTCCCTTATAACCCTACTAATTCCTAGGTTATATTATAGGGAAGGTAGTTAAAGCAAATAAAGGAAGAGGGGAATTCCTTATAAGGTAAAGATATAAATAATTCTTTAGTGCTGCTCTTTGCTATATTTAGAAAGGTAATTCCTAAAGCTATTAATATAGGGTGCTATAATAAGAGGGAGGATAATTACTATGCCTGCTTACTAGAGAATATAATCTTAATTATAAGGGATATAATAACTCTTTATTAGGATCCCTTAGTCTAGTCTTAGCTTATATTACTATTATAAGCTTACTAGTAATAAATAATTAGTCTAATAGGAAGTAAATATTATATTTTTATAAGAAGTTATAAAAAACATAAATAACTTTAGTATTCCTATGTTTAAAGGCTTCTTTAGTTTAGTTTATAAATTAGTCTCTAAGCTTCTACTAAAGGAGCTTACTAGAGAGGTCTTTAGTCTTAGCTTCTATAATAAAGAAAGCAATTTGGCCACATATTTTAGCACTTATAGCCTTGCTAAGATTAAAATCTAATAGGTTAAGCTTATGCTAGTTTGCTATAATTACTTTTCTATGTATTAATAGGATCCGAGGGAGCTCTAGGATCTTATTATTAAGATTAATAAATTAGGGGCTTTGTTTACCTATAAATATATGTTATATTTAGTGGTAAAGAGAATAGAAATCTAACAGAAAAATAATAAAGCAAGTAGTAGGGTAGGTAAAAGAGTGGAAATCTATAGTAGTTATTAGTCTAAACTAATAGATTTAATTAAATTAAGGGCTTAATAAATCTTATAATAGACAAGAGATTTAATAATTTCTCTAATAGGCGTTTAAGGCTAGAAAGAGGAAAAATTATACCTATTAAAGCAAGCGGCATAGTGCTATAGCAAGCTTCCTTTCTTAGCATAAAACAGCTTTACAAATAAACCCTAAAGAGCTTCCCTAAAGGGGATAGATTAAATTTATTTATAATCCTAAAATTGTCTCTTCTATATTGCTTCCTTTGTTTAGTAGGATTAACTTTACTAATTTTATAAAATATTAGCTATTATAAGCGGAAACTAGTGTTCTGTAGGATGTGTAAATCTAGCTAATTTATAGTGTAATTACTACTAATTAGTGTTAATTTATATATAGGCAAATTAATAATAAAGGTATAAGAAATAATAAGTAATGTACACGCAAAAGGAAGTACTAGGATTCTAGTTAATGTTATTTATATTACTATCTAGCTAGCTAAGTGGGAGGCCTTTTAGTGGTTTTTGTAATGCGCAAAGTTATGGGTTATATAACCAGCGCACTAGCCACCTATCCGAGGCGAGCTCGGATGCGGCTAATCAGGATGCGCCAGGTCCACGTTAACCCGACTCGTTGCGTTAATATCAACAATACTTATTATATATTAAATTAGTAAATATATTAGAACTTAGGCAGGACTTATTTTAGTAGCTTAAGGGACTTATATTAAAAGCTTAGCTACTTTTTAATTACTTTCTTAACTTTAGTAGCTTAATAATTATAGTATTATATATAATATTTTACTTTAGCTAGTTTAGTTAAGTATTATTTAAGATAAGTTATAAGAATAAGGTAAATACTTACTTAATAATATTTTTTATTACTATAAGTATACTTATAGTAAAAGCTACTAAGCCTTAAATAAATTAGTATTAATTATATAAAAAATAATATTTAAATACTTACCTTACTATATATAATACTAGGTATTTAGATTCTTATAGGGTCGATTTATTTGGCACCCAGCGTAGAGTCGGCGGCACCCAACCTGTGGCTGGCTGTGGCGGA
This sequence comes from Claviceps citrina, assembly GCA_018360365.1. Lineage (NCBI taxonomy): Eukaryota > Fungi > Ascomycota > Sordariomycetes > Hypocreales > Clavicipitaceae > Claviceps > Claviceps citrina. Next base: position 13,150 of record SRQA01000353.1, on the reverse strand, counting down.
AGACTGCCGCTACCGGCGTTCCATAGTAATTCACACACAACCCACGTAGTTATTGTCTAAGGCCACAGCCCTACATAGGGCTTATGGTCGCGACCGTGCCACACACACACACATGTAATTGAAGCTATTCGCAAGGTAACTATTAGTTTAAAGCTATCTATAAGAGCTCCCTCTTAACCTTTACAAACGCCTTCTTTGCTATAATTTCGCCTTTAATCTAAGCATTAATATTACCCTTAAATTCCGCGTCTTTATTTGTGTTATTATTAATATCTTTAATTTAATCTAGAGCCCTAAGATATGCCTATAGTTATACAGTGCCTAGCTTATATATATTACCTAATTATAGCCTTTAAAGCCTAATAGCTATTATAGTTATTAAAGTCTTTATTATAATTAGAGGCGCGGTTAAAGATAGAGCGTTTAATGTGTTTAAAGTCTTATAATCCTGCTAAGCCTTAGCTGCCTTAGCTGCCTTAACTCTCTTAAATAAAGAGGGATCTTAGTAGGCAAATTAGGAGATATTATTACTTTTTTCTAACCTAAGAGACCCTTTTAGCCTGCCTTTTGCCTTAATAATAGCAGGGTTAAACAATCCTAGCTACAAATTAGAGTCTTTTAAAGCTCCCTAGCGGTATTATTACTAATGCATATTAATTTCTTCCTCTTTAATAGGCTGCTTATTACAAATCCGCTACTATAATTAGTGCTTATAGAGGACCCCTAGGGCTATAATATAATAACAAGGGAGGCAAGGCATATTAGGCGTTTTAGAGGGGTTAGGGTTAAGAGCCCTTTCTTTATTAATTATAAGCTATAACGCCGCGTAGGAAATTTAATCGCGAATTAGCTAATAATAAGGCAATTAAGTATAATTTAGTAGCTTATTAAACCTCTCCGCCTTGTAAGTCTAAATAGCTACATATTAAATAGTTTAGAAAAGTTAAAGCTTACTAAAAACAAAGGCTAAATTACTTATATTACCCTAAAGGAACCTCTTAATAGCAGCATTTGCAGACTCTATAATAAATATAGTTATATAGCTAAAATAACAGTGCTAATTAATAAAGCAGCTAATAATTTTCTTCTTCTAAGGGTTAATCTAGGTTTTTATTATATATTTAACTACTATAGCTAGAAACCTCCCTGCCTCTTAGAAACGCTAAAGCTGCTAATTAAATTCAAATTCTATCTTGTAATTTACTAGGCTATTCTAAGCCTATAGGAAGCTTATAAAGGCAGGGTAATAAAGGGTTTTTCGCGTTATAGGGTTAAATATAGCCTTTAGAAAGTACTACTTGCACTTAGCTAGTATATTTATGTTAATATGCTAGCAGCAGAGAATATATAGAATATTAGTAAAGCTAGGGTACTTTTTAATTGCTTAAAGTAAGGCTAAATCACAGTCTATAATAATAATACAAGGCTTTTTAATATTATATGTGGTAATAAGCTCTTTAATAGCCTTAATTACCTATTTAAAGTTAGCCTTTGTCTTACTGCTTATAAAGCAAGTAGCAAATTAGAAGGTTTTCTTTATTAATATAATGCTATAAGTATTAAAAAGAGGCATATTAAATTAATTTGTCTTATATATAGTGTTAAAGAGCATAAGATTAGGGTTTTCCTTTAAAAGCGTAAGGCTAGAGACTAGTGTAATAAGAAGCCTTATAATTTAACTATTAGGGCTTTAAGAGTCCTTAAAGGTATATAAGGGATTATTATAAAGTTAGTTATAAAGCTACTTAACCTCTATATAGCTATTAAGTTTATGTTAATAATACCTTTAAATTATATTATATATATTATATTATAAGATACCTTCTATGCCCTTAGGGTTTGTAGATTATAGGTTTATAAGAATTTAAAGTAGCAAGATCCCTATATTATAAAGCTAAAGGATACTATCTTTAACCTTCTACAGCTTACTATGCTAAACCTGCGCAAGGGCAATGCTACTAAGCTTGTAATTATAAGATATTACTAAATCTAGCCTCTTTAGGTAAAAAACACTATTATTAATAATAATAGTAAGCTTATAGAGGCATTGTGTTATTTGCAAGGAAGTGTTCTTTCGCTTATAAGCTTAAGGGGTCTTACCCTTATAAGCGCTATATCTGCGCCCTTTAGTATAATACATTATAATTCGTAATAAATTCGTAGCATTTAGATAGCTCTTGTAGACCATAAGAGCAAATCTAAGCTTATAAGAGGTAGCTTTAAGCGCGGATTTAAGGGCATTAAGGCTATTAAAAGGCTTATTATAAAGGGCTTTTATAGCAGCAGCGTGGATAGGGGCAAGCGACTTTAATACATAGTAGCGAGAGCTTTAATTACGTGGCGGCGATAGCTTTAATTACGTGGCGGTAATAGCTTTAATTACGTGGATAGCTTTAATATGTGCGTCTCGGTAATTAAGTGGATTCTCGCACACTAGGGCAAAGTCTATCTTGGATTACGTGTGCACGCCATACAACATCCGATAGCGGCAGTCTTCCGCCACAGCCAGCCACAGGTTGGGTGCCGCCGACTCTACGCTGGGTGCCAAATAAATCGACCCTTCTTATAATAATAAAAATATAAAAGATATAAATAATTATTATTTAGCCTATATTAAAATAAGGTTAGTTATAAGAAAAAAAAAGAACTAAATAAAGTAAAACTTACTTTTTATATAAGTATTAGATTAACTTTTAGTATAATTATATAATAAGTTTAGAAAAAAGTAATATAAGGGGGATAAGGGGCTAGACTAGGGCTAATAAGGTTTACAATTTACTAAAATTTTACTAATATTAAGAAGAGAGGAAAAGAGGTTAAAAACTATAAAAAAACCTCTTTCTCTTATACTTAAAGGGGGGGATTAGCTAAATTAGCTAAATTAGCTAAATTACTTAATTACTTATTAAATTACTTGCCCTAACCTAAAGAGAAAATTATTATTAACTTACTAATTATATAAGGCTATTTATTAGTCCTAGACTAAACCCCTTACTTAGCTATTACTAAACCTTATTAAAACCCTTAAGTTATACTAATTTTTCCAGGTATACCCCTACTTTTTTATTTATTTACTTTACTTTTTTATTTATTTACTTTACTTTTTTATTTATTTATATTTATTAGTACTTAGCTATACTATAAGGCTAAGCTACTAATACTTACTAATACCTAGGTAAGTAATAACTAATTATAAGCCCCTTATAAACCTAGATCTAGACCTTTTTTAAGGTAATTCTACCTTTTATATATACTTTTAGTAATTATTACTAAAACTAAGCTAGTAAGTAGTATACTTTTTTTTATAATAAAAACCTTAGTAAACCTAATAAGGTCTGCGTATAGCCTAATAAGTGTATATAGGTTTTCCTCCCTATACCAAGGTTTTTCCTATATAAATTAGTAGTAGAAGTTCTAGATATTAGCCCCCTAGGGAGCTAACTAGTGTATTATATAAATAAATAAATTAATTAACTTACTAAATAAAACTCTTATAAAGTATAAGACTTTATAATATTTTCTATATTTTAAACTTAAAATTATATAAAAGAGATCTAGAAAGTATACTAAAAGTAATATAATAAGTACTTTTTTTTATAAAAGAAAATCCTTTATATATTATAAAAAAAATTATTACTTATAAATACTAAGGAAATTAATAAAAGTACTTTATTAAATAAGCAAGCTATAATAACTTAAAGAATATATAAATATATTATTATAATTTTATAAATTTATAAGTTCCTTTAGAATATAATTAAAGCTTTTTTTAAAATAAAGCTAGGGTATAATAATAAAACTTATAAATAAAGAGAAATAAAAGGTTTAAAAAAATTAAAATTTAATAATAAATAAGAAGTAGTAATATTATAAATATTATAAAAAGTATATATAAATTAGAAGTATTAGAAATTTTTAAATTCTTTTATAATATTTAAATTAAAGAAAATAAAGTAAACCTTTTATAACTAAAATTATTATAAGTAAAAAGAGTTACCTTATTAGGACTAAAAGTCTATAAAATTACCTTAGGCTAATAAGGTTTATTTATATAAGTAAGCTTTTATTAAACTTATATTATATAATAAGGTTATTTACTATATATAACTATTAGACTTATAATAAAAACCTAAAGGTATATAATACTTATAATTATATAAGTATAAGCCTCTTACTAAATTAAATAAAAGGGGGCAAGAATTAAGACTATTACCTATTACTATATACCTTTAAATAAGCTATAACTTACTTAATCTTTCACTCTAATATCCCTAACCTACCCGTGACAATGATTTTAGTTAAGAAAGTCTAAGTTATTTAAAGTAATAAAGGCTATTTTAACTTTAAATTCCTAGTTATTTAAATCCTTTACCTTAGTATATTTTAAAAGACTTATATAAGTAGCTATAAGGTAACTAAACTTATTTTTAAGTATATATTTCTTTATATAGCTTAGTATTATTATTATTATAGTACACTATTTAGCTCCCTAGGGGGCTAATATCTAGAACTTCTACTACTAATCCACATAGGAAAAACCCTAGTATAGGGAGGAAAACCTATGTGCGCTTGTTAGGCTACACGCGGACCCTATTAGGTCTACTAAGGTTTTAATTATAAAAAAGGGTGCGCTGCCTACTAGCTAAGTCCTAGCAGTAGTTACTAGGAGTGTGTATAGAAGGTAAAATTACCTTAAAGAAGGTCCCTAGTTTATCTTAGCCCCTACTAGCCCTTAGCTAAAGCCCTCCGCCTTTATAGCCTCTGCCTCTTTCTAGTCCTTACGTAAACGTGCTACTAAGGTAAATTATCCTAGCTATCTTATTTATATAAGCTAACAAGCTATAATAGGGGCAGTGTAATAGTTATTAAGAGTAGTAGTGTGAGGTGCGGCCCTACAAGACAGGCCCACGCTAGATTGCCTAGCGACGTTATAGAGAATCCCTAGCTAATGCCTAGGGCTTACGCACGTAGCTAGCATATCTAGCGACGCGTGCGCGTACTATTCTTACTTAGTAAGCTTAAGTTCTTTTATAATATAATATATGCCTTTTCGCTACTACTTAGTTATAATATCTTTTATAATTCTTAAGCTTTAACCCTAGCTACCTAGTAATAAAAATAGTACTTATAATAAGATTTATAACTAAATTAAAGAATAATATATATTTAGCACCCCCTAAAATACTACCTCTAGTATTATATAATAGCTCTAGCCTTACTCTAATAAAGTTATTTATAGGCTAAGACCTTAAGACTACTAAGTAAGCTATTTATAAGCAAATTACTTAGCTTAAGATTCTTAAATAACTTTAGAAATAAAAAAAGGAATTACTTTAGTAACTTAGTATATATTAAAACCTGCCTAAATACTAGTAATATTATAATAATTCCTCTAATAATAAAAAAGGAGAAGTTAAAGTTAGGAATATTATAAAGCTTACTTACCTTACTAACCTATAAAAATATAAAATCTAAATTAATAACCTAAACTATACCTTTAATAAAGCAAAATATAAGTATTAATATAACTACTAGAAAATCCTTTTTACTCTTAGTAATATAAACTAAGTCTATAGGGTAAGATAGGACTAATTTATTAGTAAAAAAACTATAAAGGAGTAGGACTACTTTACTAATAACTAGGGTAGCTTCTAGGAGTAGACTCTTATACTACTTTAAGATTCTGTAAATTATAATACCTAAATTACTTTATAGCTTAAGAAAGTATACTAATAAAACTAGCAAAGCCTTATAAACTTTAGTATTTACCTTAATTCCTTAGAAAATTACCTTAAAAAAGTAAGTAAAAAGTCCTAGGCTTTTACTTTTTTTATAAAACTATAGCCTAAACTATAAAACTATATAAATTTACACACTTCTATTACTAGTAAGACTTATAAGGAAGTTATAATAATTATATAATAATTCTAGGAGGTAATACTATCTTTTAAGAATAAGTAAAAAGCTACTAATTTCTAGGATTATAACTAGCAAAAGGGATAATAATAAAACTACTAATTAAAATACTTATAATAGTAAGCCTCTAATAAAAGCCCTGCTATAAAGCCTAATAAAAATAAGGTTTATAATAAGCTAAATTAACTAAATAACCGCCGCTACTATAATTATAGTAATAATAGCTATATTACTTACTACTATAATAAGCTAGTAAAAGACTAGGAAAACTACTAGTAATAAAGGTAAATTGTTACGGTCTAGAAGGGACCTCCACAAATACGTGGGTACCCTCACTATAAAGGAGGGATTTAGCTAGACTTAGGTAGATAATTATTAATTATATACTTACATACACACTATATACACTTTAGCACTTATTGTAACTAAGGTGTAAGGTGTAACACCCTTTATAACCTTTATAATAAAGTCCTACCTAACTAGTAGACTTCCCCCTTATATATAAGGGAACTAATATATAATAAGTAGTAGCAATTACTATTTCTTTTATCTGCCCTAGGCACTTTGTAAGAAACTATAATTTCTATGTTAATAACTAAAGGAAACCTATAAGATTAGCGTATTAGTCCTTTCTTTTATATTAAAAGCTTTATATTAGAAAGACAAATATAATAAGTATACTAACTCTAGGCTTTCTACTAAGAATACCCTAAAGTCCGCGCTAGGAACTAACCTCTTATATTAAAAGAGAACACTAAAACCCTTAAAGCTCTTGTAAGATACTAGTATCTTAATAGGCAACTTTAGCTATAATCTAAACCTATTATTATACTATAGCTAACTTACTAGAATCCCGTGGACTTATTAGTAGTTGCTTTAGAGTAGAGGACTGTGAAAAAGACTATTAAAACTGCTAAATCTAATAGTCTGCTTAATTTTTTAGATATGACTTTAAATCTAGCAATAATCTCTCCGCTAAAGCTTACTATCTTACCTACTAGACCTAGCCTAGTACCTGCTAAAGATAGCCTTAAAATAAGAACCTTTAAAATACCTAAAGATAACAAACCTATAGGGAATAACTTAGATAACTAGATAGAGGGATAGCTAGAGACCCTAAATCTTAATATACTAATAACTAAGGATAATACCCTCTCCTTATAGGAAGGCCCCTACTATAGCGCTAATTCTAATATAGGAACACCCCTAGGACTCCTAGCCTTACACTAAATTACTAAAAATCTAATAGTTATATTTACTATTTTAGCAAGCTTAGTAGGATTTAACTAAAATAAAAGGCAATTACCCCCTTAGTATAAGAAACACCCTCCTAAGCTAACTTTCCTAGCTATAAGCGCTAATGCCTAAGGAAAGCAGCGTTAGCTTAGTAATATTAAATATATTTAGTAACTAATGCTTTACATATAGTAGCACTACTAAGTAAGCCTTAAGGAATTCTACTACTAGCAGGCGGAAGCCCTTAACTAAACTATTAAAATAATAACTACTACTTTCCTTATAAAGCAAACTCTAGCTAAATAACTATAACTCCTAGCAAAATTAGCTTAGCTACCTATTACTTTAAATAGGTAGGGCTCTATGTCTAATACTAGATAACTTGCTGCATCCTTTGCTATATTTAATACTAGGGTAAATACTAGAAGATTAGATAGTATAGGCCTATAAAGAGTAGATTCCTTTTATAACTAAGGGACTTACATGTAATTTAAATTTCGCAAAGCAGAATTACATAAGGATAATGTTATTACGCTGCCTATATAATACCTTGCTTATAGTATAAGTTATGTACACTTGCTTATAGTGCCTTATAGAATAGATAACTAACCCTATGGCTAGTCTGCTAAGACCCACTCTAGCATAGCCTCTAACTAGCTATTAGACCCTTTATAGAAACTTAGTAATATTAAATACCTATAACTAAAGACAGACCCTATTAAGATTAATAGCAAGGCTATTATACATAAAGGCAAGGCCGCTATTTTTAGTAATATAAACCTCTAGATTTAAGCTATTAAAGACTACTATAGTTACGCTAGACCTAACTATTAGGAATAAATCTAAAGCTAAATCTAGTATCTCTTCTATAGTACTACACTAATTTAGTACTAGTAATACCTTAATAATAAGGAGAAGGCTACTATCTTTAATAGTCTTAATAATATCTTTGCTATACTTAAGGCAGAATTTAGTATTAAGATTTAAAATACTATTATATAGCTTAATTAAGCTAAATTTACCTAGGAAGACGTCTTATCTAACGCCTTATTACAAGACTTTGCTATAAAGGTCTTTTGCTATTCTAAAGCAAATAGAGAATCTAGTAACCTTTAGTTACTAATATGCTTACGCTATAAGCTCTATACTAAACTCTAGTAACTCTGCCTAACTCTAGTAGAAACTAACTATAGAAATACCTATATTAAACTTATTAATAGTAAGTAGCAAGACTTAAGGGATTTCCTTCTTAAAGGTAAGGCTTACTAACACACTAATAAGAGTAAGACTATAGATTCTGTGCATTATATAACTAACCTAGACTCTAATAGGGAGGACTTTATAAAACCTAGTATTAATACTTATTAAAATTAACCTCCTAGCCGCTATAATTACTAAGAGAATAGTTATAGCCCCTAGAGATAGGGGCGACCTAAATATTACTATTTTTTGCCTAGCTAAGAGTAATGTTATTTCTCCCCTAGCTAAGAGTAACACTACTACCTAGGAGGTAGGTATAATAATACTTACTATTAAGGCTGCTTTCTGCCTTTTAGAAAAGACCCCTTATATAAAGGTAATAAACATAAGCTATAGTAGTCTAAGGATATTAATAGTAAAGATAAGCCTGCTACTAAGATAAATAGTAAGCTAGTAGAATTAACTAAAGTATATAGGGAATCCTACTAATATATATCTCTGCCTCCCTGCCCCTATAACTAATAGGAACGCTACCCTAGGATATTTAGGATATAGGCCTTAAAAGGGGGAGAGGGAGATCTTATAAATTATATTAAAGTTTATAACTACTTTAATATTAAAGCCTAAGAGGCTTACCTTAAGGCATCTAGGTTTTATATTATTAAATAAGAAGTTAATAGCAGTAGTAGTAATAAAAAGGACTTATACTTTATGGACGCCTTCTATATAAATATCCCTGCCTTACCTATAAAGCTAAAAGCTAAGACCTCCTTAGGGCTTATAAATAGCTAGGTAATTAAGGTAGTCTCCCGCCCTTATTAGCTAGAAGTTACTAGTAAGAAGAAGAGTACTATATACCTTAAGATCCCCCTTTACTTTAATAACTAAGGGAAAGACTATAAAATATATATAAATACTAGCACTTTATTTATACTTATAGATAAGGAATAGCTCTAGTAATATAGCTATAATGTAAAATAGGAGAAATAGACGCCTAAACTAGTAAATAGCGTAAAATCCTTATTCTTTATTACTAAGACTATAACTTTTAATTTTTATATTAAAGGCAAAGCTAAAGGTAAGGCGGTTTCTAGCTACTTTACTATAAAGGCTAATGTAATAAAGAAGCTTGCCCTAAAACTACTAATTAGCATAAAGTTTATATATAACTATAGCGTTAAGATTAATTTTGTAAATCTAAAGGTAGTTTTCTACTCTATCTATAATATAACTATATAAGTAAGGATCTTTTATCCTGCCTATAAGGTTCTAATAAGAAAGGTAATATTTACACATAGCATTACTATTACGCTAGGCTGTATGTAACTTCTGTAAGTCTACTAGAAGGACCTTAAAAATTAGGGAATAAGCGTCTACTACTTTTACTTAAGAAACCGCTATATTTATAATAGTCTTCTTAAAAATAAATAGTTAAAATTTATGCCTATTACTAACTATATAGACTAGCTAATTTACATTAAGAGATACTAGCGACTAGGTTAGCTAAAAGGTATAGATTCTATAGACTCTAACTACGCAATTAAGAATATTTATAACCTTATAGCCTTCTATAGGAAGGATATAGTCCTTAATAAGAAGTATACTAAAGCACTAAAACTAGAAGATATCTTCTTTACTATTAAAGTTAATAACCTAGAGAAGGGTCCTAATAATCTTAATCTAAAAGTAGTTAATAAAAGTGTCCTATCCTATAGCATTTCCTGTCTGGATAATATCTTGTTTATTATAAATAAATTTAGCGTAAAAATCGCTAATATTAACCCTATTACTATAGCTAAGCTTGCGAAACTTACTAATAAATATAATATATACTATAACTAAGGCATTATACCTATGCTAGAGGAAGACTATATATATATTAATTTTGTTAATAACTAGTAAAACTAGATTAAGCCCTCTTAGGTTTATAACCTTAGCTATAAGAATTTTAAGAAGTTTAGTAAAATCTTTAATAAAAAATATAAGGCTAGTAAGGTATCCTACCTTAGGGGAGGAGAGAAAGCTTTATACCCTTATCCTAGCTTTATTATTTAGTATAACACTAGGAAAGAGATTAAAGGTTATATAGTAATTAATATAAGGCTAGTAAATAGCATTACTATTCCTAATATATATCCCCTACCTAACTAAGGCAATATTATAGGGAATGCCTATAGAAAGGCTTAGATTTCCTTTTTTAATACCTTTAGATTCTTTAACTAGCTTCTAGTTTAGAAGGAACACTAGAATAAAATAGCTATCCTCTCTAAGCGTAGGATTAAGATATTCTATGTTATAATATAAGGATATAAGAATTCTCCTATATATATATAATACTTTATAAATAAGTTATTCTATAAGTATTATGCTTTTATTTATATATATATTAATAATATTACTATTTTCTCTAACACTTTAGAGAAGTACCTAAAGCACCTTAAGATTATATTTAAAATCCTTAAGGATAGCTACCTGTATATTACTATAAAGAAATCCTTTATTAGGTATCCCTTTATTTAGTTACTAGGATTTATTATAAACGCGAATAGTATTACTAATATAAGTAACTATATTAAGGCCTTTAAGAATCTCTAGATACTAACTATACTTATAACCTTAGAAACCTTTATTAGAATAGCTAGTTTCCTTAGAGCAGGCATCCTATAGTTTAATATCTATATATAGCCCCTCTAGAATAAGAAGTCTGCTATTCTCCGCAAGCTCTATAAGAAGAATAAGCTCCTAGTTAGCGCTTTAAAGTAGGCGTGGAAACGCGTAGCTTAGAAGGCAACCTTTACGCTAACTAAGCAGGAGATAGCGTCTTTTAAAGCTATTTAAGGGCTCCTGTGCACTAAGATCTTTTTGTAGCACTACAACCCTAACCTTAGAGGACTCTAGAAGTTAGCTTAAAACTATATAGTAGACCTAAACATCCACGCTTTGCACGCCCCGCGCACCTACCTGCATTAGGTTATCCTCTGCCGCATTCTATAGGTCCTGTCTATGTAGATTTAACTATCCCTTAACGTTTTTTACATTATAAACAAGGGAGAGAAAGATAGTAAAGATAATAGTAAAGATAATAATAATAATAGAGGTGTCTTTATAGAAAGCAATAATAATAAAGGTAATAAGAGCATAGATACTAGCATAGCTAATAATTAAGAAGGACTTGCTAGTTTAGGCGTGAAAGACTATGTTTTGTTTTCTAGATTATAATTATTTTATTTAATATTTTCTTAGTGTTTTCTTTCTCTTCTTTTAGCTTAGGACAAGCTGTTTTCTTCTATGCCCCTAGGACTTATTATAGTCTAGAAGGGACCTTTATAAATATGTAGGTACTTTTACTATAAAGGAGGGATTTTGTCAGGACCAGAAAGCCACGAGGTTGCCTCAGGCCAACAGGATCCATTTACACGAGCAAGCCTCTGTTAGATTCGCGTTATATAATAAGGTTATTCGCCGCGTATAAGCGCTAGACTTATAGCGAGGTATAACCGCTAGACTTATAGCAAGGACTAAAGGTATATAATACTTGTAATTATATAGGCATAGACCTTTAACTAGATTAGATAGAAGGGGGCAAGAATTAAGACTATTACTATTTACTATATACTTTTAAATAAGCTATAACTTCCTTAATCTCTTACTCTAATATCCCTAACTTATTTATAATAATTTTAATTCTTTTATTTATATTAGACTATTAGATTAAGAAAGTTATTATAGTTTAGACTTATAACTTAATATATAATAGTAGTAAAGTTACTAGAGAAGGCGCTAAACCTACACAAAGACCTATAGCTATGCCTAAAGCTAGTATTATATCTAGATTACTACTATAACCTATTATATCCTTTAGTTAGTAAGAGCCTATAATAGCTATAGAAGACACCCCTATTAGTAATAATTATAATACTAAAATCTTAGCGCTTTAAGAGCGTGTTAATTAAGTAAGGAAGAAGTAGTAACTTTAAAAACTCTAAGAACTTATATATAATATTAATAATAAAGAATTACTAGAGAAGAATATATCTATAGCTCCTATTACACCTACTACGTATTATTTATAGTAAACCTTTATATAAGCTCCCCTTAAGTAGCCTTCTTATAATAGCTAGAATGCCCTCTAATTAAAGACTTTTATTAGTAATTACAAAGTATAATTTATAATAAATCCTTACTAATTTACTACTAATTTTATAAAGGTCTTATATACTAGTACCTGCCTTACTAGTACTACAAAGTAATATTAGGCTATAGGAGAAAAGATTTATAAGAATTAAATTAAAAATCCCCTCTTATAAACTAACTTTTATAACTAGCTTAAAGGAGGCCTAAATAATTAAGAGAGCTATTCCCTTAGCATATAGTTAAAGCTTATTAGCTTTAAACAAGCAAATTATACTAACTTTAAAAGATTCCTTAAAAAATAGGAATAAACCTATGCTAAACTCCTTTCTTAATTAAACATAAAGAATAAAATAGGCCTTTTTTAAACAGGCCTTAACCATAGCTTAAAGACATATCTAATTAGCAGTATATAAGCAGTAGATTAGTATAAATTTATTAGTAAATACATCTCCTATTATAAATCTAATAGTAATAGAGGTAACTATAATAATTCTTCTAGGTATAATAAGAGGAAAACTTAGGCAGACTCTTTAAAAAGAGAAACTTTACTAAACTTAAAGAGAAAGAGTAGTAACTAACTAAGTACTTTATAGCAAAGCTAGGAAAAGAAGGCTATATATTATAAGTATAAAAAGAAGGGCTATATAAGACTAAATTACCTAGA
>SRQA01000352.1:0-24993 GCA_018360365.1 Claviceps citrina | reverse complement strand
AAAAAAAAAAAAAAAAAAAAAAAAAAAAAAAAAAAAGGAGTGGGCCCCACTCCTTTTCTCGCCCCCCAACAAACAGTCTTCACAAGATGCTCCCCGGGCGGCGGGCCCCACTGCCCCAGGCTCCAGCCCCGCATGCACACACCCCCGGGCCCCTCCTATCGGTCCAGCATGAGCCTAATGCAGAAAAAGCGGGGCAAGACTCGTCGATTGGAGGCGAGCGACGGCGACGGCGGCGGCGGCGGCGACGGCGATTCGTGATGGATGTATGTCATGAAACGGCTCAGACTTGGACTGGGCAGAAGAGGAAATATCACCTGCACAGTGCTCCGGTCCCTCTGGCCACTGTTCAACAACACACCCAACTAGGTATGTAGCATGTCCAAGCTCCCCTAACCCAACGTCAGAGTAATGGTACACAGCTAGGGAGACAGCTCTGTCAGCGCCCATCTTCAAAACAAACCGTGATTCCATGCCGCGCAACAACAACATCATAGCCAAGTATATACATACACCACGAGCATGAAAATGGCCAGGCACTACATTACATACATGCATACATACATACATACACAAACCTCTCTTTATAATATCACCCCCCCCCCCCCCCCCCCCCCAAAAAAATCAGGTGTCCTCTCCACCCCCCCCCCATTCTTCATCTCTCGTCCTTTTTCTCTTCTCCTTTCTTTCTCAACAGATTCCCCACCCGTGTATACACATCCACCAACCCAAATCTACCCAAAACCTACCTATGCACTATGCAAACGACCCCACATGATGCGTCGGCACCCTCGTCAGCACGTCAAAGCTCCCCGTGCCCAGGTCCCCCAGCCGGCCCACCACCAGCCGACTGCTCGGCGTCGCCAGATCCTCCCAGTCCCCGTCCAGCATCGAGTCCTTGAGGAACTCGAGCGTCGTCTCGAAGCTCATCTTGGTGAAGGGGCTGACGTTGCCCCGCAGGCCCATGCGGCTAAAGGCCGTGAAGCCGCCGTTGCGCGTCATGTAGTCGGCGATGAGGTTCAGGTGCCGGCCGTCGACCTTGATGCCGTGCGAGCCGAACACGCCCGAGAGCTCGCGCACGATGCTGCTGCGGCATGCTTCCACGCCGTAAAACGACAGCACGGCCGCAATGTCGTTGCTCTGGATGCGGTGCGGGTCAATGTAGTCGCTGTACTTGGTCATGGCTTGCATGTTGACGCCATCGACGTGGATGAGGGGCTCCATCTCTCCGGTACGGGACGACCGCTCCTTGGACACGTTGCAGACGCCGATGCCCCGGATTTCGCGGATCAACGTCTTCTTCACCGCCTTCTGCACAATGTCGAGCATCAACAGCTTGGGCACGCCGGCATCGAATTCCAGCGTCACGTCACACCACTCTCCCCCCTTTTCATCATACCGAAAGGCCGTCACCTCGTCGAACTCGTCCTTGACATGATCCGCCAGAATCGCGCTCGACGGTGACATGTCATTACCCGTCTTGTCCTCGCCATCCTGCCTGTTCGAACCGCCTTGCATGGCGCTGTCTTCGTCCGCGTCCTCCGTCTCCATCTCCGCGCGCTTCTCAGAGTCTTCCAAGTTTTGGAGCACCTCGTTGTCGCCATCGTCGTTGGGCCCGTAGGACACAGCCTCGGCGTTGTTGGCTCGCTGCTTGGCGGCCGTGTTGTCGTCGTCGCCGTCGTCGCCGTCATCGTCGCCGTCGCGTTCGTTGGTGGCGTTGGTGGCGTTGGTGGCGGCCATTTCCACGACGCCGACCCTCGCTCCAATGTCGGGCACGGCCGCCGTCGCCTCGGCCGCTCGCTTCTTGAGTTCAGCCTTGGCCAACGCGAGGATGCGCCGCAGGGCATTTCTGGCCAAGGCGTTCATGACCTCGAATATCGTGACGTCGTATGTTTCCGTGTATTCATGCGCCGGGAACAGTTTGAATCGGATCTCGAACATCTTGGCTACGGCGTGCATGGTCCCGCGTTGAATCGTCTCCTTCACGGCCACGCTGTCCAAGATGTAGGACAGAGGCAGCGCACTGATCGACTTTGCAAACCGTTCGACTTGATTCTCCGAGAGCTCCTTGATGGGGTACAGCGTCATGGACGGCGTGGATATGTTCACCGCCGCCGTCATCAAGATCTCTCTCAACCGGGGGATACCTTGGGTGACATTGTTGGCAGAGTGTCCGGCCAAATGGAACGTGTTCAGCGTCATCTGCGTCGACGGCTCACCCACGGATTGACCCGCCACGACGCCGACCGCCTCGCCCGGCTCCACCAACGACTGGAGGTACTTCATAGCAAAGACCACCTCGGCGTTCTTGCGGGTGAGTACCGACTTGGCCGAGTCTCGCGCCGCCGACTTGTCGCGAACAAGACCGTCCGCATTGTCGTTCAGGTAGGACGTCATGGCATCATGGAAGAGCTCAGAAGATACGAACAGGTTCGTCGCAGGGTTGAAGACACTCGACAGCGGATCCTTCGCTTTGAGACTGCCCGCCTTGTGGTGCTTGATGGCGCTCTTCATGTATTTCGTGAACAGTGCCCGCTCGCGCCCCAGTTGCTCGACCACGTCCGGTTTGTACCTCAGCTGGGCCACCTCTGATGTCAGGTTTTGCAGCACAAAACTAAAGTCCGTAAGATACTTCTGTTTGGTGACGTCGAGCCCGTCCTCGCCGTAG
Organism: Claviceps citrina; assembly: GCA_018360365.1. Taxonomy (NCBI): domain Eukaryota; kingdom Fungi; phylum Ascomycota; class Sordariomycetes; order Hypocreales; family Clavicipitaceae; genus Claviceps; species Claviceps citrina. The sequence continues at coordinate 22,328 of SRQA01000352.1, read as the reverse complement.
AGGAACTGGATGATGGAACCATCTGCATCCCGGACGGTTGTGTCATAGCCCACCCGGAGCCCCTCCAGGCCTTTGATGACGCATCTTTGCAGATAGCCGGAGCGCGACGTCTTGACAGCCGTATCGATCAGGCCTTCTCGTCCCGCCATGAGATGGAAAAAATACTCCTGCGGCCGGATGCCCGTAAGAAAGCGGCTGCTGATGTAACCGTTGGCTGTGATGTTCGTCTCAAACGCCTTGTAACAAGGCAACGATTTGCCGCTGACCATGAGAGGAACTCGTCTGCTCTCCAAGACTTGCTGCCCAAGATTGCACGAGATGAGCGATGCATTGACCCTTGTCCCTTTGGCGCCCGACGTTGTCATGACCTGCATTTGGTTTCGCGGAAACGGCTTCTCGAGGTTCTTCGGCATACAGGCCTTTTGAACTCGATCCGTAATGTCCGCCGTCTTTGAATTCATCAGCAAGTCCAGCCCTTCTTGTTTGCCATCGTCACGGAGGACTTCCTCCAAGCGCTCCAGGAGCAGCGGGTTGTCGGGGTCGGAGTTATCCTCAAGAGAGACGTAGGCAGACGCAATCTCCAAGCCTTTTCGATTGACAGCCTCCAGTTCCTTTCGCCGCAATACCTCGCCTTCCTGGGTAAGTCTCAAGTCGTCCATACCACAAGAAAATGCCCGGGCGTTGAGGAAACGAGTCAAGAGTCGACTAAACGCGTTGAGAAGCTGCCCTGCGCTCGCTGGGCCGTAGATTTCGTGGATGGCATGAATAAGTCCCCCCGAGCTCTGCCCTATTTGTGACTTGTCGAGGATGCCAGTGATGAACTCGCCGTCTTGGAACAAGACGACTCCTTCTTCCGATTTTGGGCTCCATTGTTCGGCCCTGACCTGCGTCTCTCCCCTCATGTTCAGCGGCCCGTGATCTGGAGGCTGGATGTTGAGCAGAAGCGTGGTGATGACCTGCTTCCCCGTCCACCGTGGTGCTGGCTTGATGATTGCCGGCGGCAGAAGCCGAAGTCTCTCCCCAAAGATGTGGCCGCTCTCGGGCCGCATAGCGCTGTAAACCATTGTCTGATAGTCGCCACGGCTGAAGAAGGTGTCGCGACTGCACAAGAGTGTCGATACCGACAGATGATCTTGAATCAGACCACGCAATGGCTTGCCTTGCGTTCCGGACAGGTATTGGTGGTCGGTATCGGCAATCTGAAGAGCTTCGGCACGGGCGATTTCGTTTTGCGGAAAGTGCATGTTCATTTCGTCACCATCAAAGTCGGCATTGTACGTGTTGCAGTTGGCGTAATGCATTCGAATCGTCTTTTCACCAGGCAAAACCCGGACTCGATGTCCCATCATGGACGGTTTGTGCAGCGTAGGCTGACGATTCATGATGACGACATCGCCGTTGGTCATATGGCGGTGCACCTTCTTGTTCCTGTTCTTGACCCTGGCTGAGTCGAGGTTTGATGGCGCAAGTAGCTGGTTCGCTAACGATATGCGATCATCCGTCGTCTTGTTCCTCAAGTTCGTGACGTGCCCGTATTCATCCTCGATAGCAACTGCACCTGGCCATGTCTTGACACCATTGATCACAGCTTGCTGCATGTCTCTGAAGTTATGGCTCGTTACCGGCTCCGGGTATGTGAGTTTCTGCGCAAATACTGGCGGTACGCCAATCTCGTTCGTCTCAATGTTTGGATCTGGCGATATGACACTTCGGGCTGCGAAGTTGACACGCTTGCCCATCATATTCTTGCGGAACAAGCCCTCCTTTTTCTCCAGTCTTTGCTTGATTCCATCCTCGTTGCGCTTCGCAGCGGCACCCTGTACGGGGTTCTTGTTCTTGTCAATCAGTGCATTGACTCCCTCTTGAAGTTCGCCCCAAACCTGGTGCAGCTTTCCGATATCCTTGTTTCCTTCCTTTACTGCGGTATACGTCTCGGCCATCTTGGCGCAGGCTCGCAAGATGGACTTGTAGAGCGAGTTCTCCTGCGCTTCGGCGATTTGTGAATCTCCTGTGCGTGCCTCGGGCCTGTAGCGGTTCGGTGGAACGAGAATCGTCGTGATGAAGAACATGTCCGGATCGGTTCTCGGCGAGTTTCGTGTGGGTGGTTTTGCGTTGTATAGGAGAGAGACAAGGTCTTGTTCTTTTTCGAACAGTTCGACCAGACGAGCATGTACCTCCATAGGACTGATGTATCTCTGTGACGCTCCGACGTCGTCAGAAAGTGCGCTTGAGCTTTGAGCATCATCGTCGCTCGCTTCGTCGCCCGACGATGGCTCGCCTGCTGCGTTGTGTTCTGTGGCAAGGTCAACGTCAACGTCAAGGTCAACGTCAAGGCTTGGTTTGGGCTTGTCCTGGTAGACGCGCGTCATGGCATCCTGTTGTTTAAGATTGCGCTGTGCCATTTTAGCCTTCTCCTTGGCTGATAGCGCCTTTTCGAAAACATTGACAAATCTATCCTTGCGATAAGTAGGGGAGATTCCTCCGCAGCCAGCGCATTGTCTCTTTTGGGAGACCTCGGCGAGAAGTTCCTTGATGACCTCGCGGCGACCCTGCGACAGGCCTTCGTGCTTGCCCTTCTTGACGTCCCCTAGACGCAACTTGACGCGACGAAGGCGCTCTTGGACATATCTGTCTCTTTTGCGCATGGTGGCTGTAGTCAGAGAGCCATCCTCCTCCGCCTGGCTGTCTCCCGATTCGGCGGAGTCGACTAAACTCTCGCCGATAGCACAGACATCGTGGGCTTCATGGATGAGGCCGTGCTGCAGAAGACGAAGCTGGCACACGTACTTGTGCAGGTCCTGGGCACGCAGTCGGAAGCCCTTGCAGTAAACACAAGTGGCTCGGAGCAGAAGGTAGGCCTGGTTCATGAAGACGGGATGATATACGGGCACGGGCAGTTGGATGTGCCCGGGATGGCCAGGACAGCCCAGCTGACTCAGGTTGCATGTCGCGCATCTACACAAATCAACCCAAAAGAACATCAGAGAGTGTCAAGAACGCAAACGCCAGCGCCCAAGCGGGCAAGACTTACGGTGCATCCCCCCATGATCCGAGTGCTGGGTCGTAGAGGCCGCCGGGAATGGGGTTGAGCAAGGTGTCGAAGGTGTTTTCATTCTCGATTCGTTTGACGGAGACGGCCTGGATCTCCCGCGAGGACAAGAACCTGAACTCGACCGACTCGACCTCGGAGGGCACAGGTTGCGCGATATTCATTCTGCCGATGGGCAAGCAAGGCGGTGGCTCGCCGTCAGCGTCATGAGCTAGCTCTGTGAGATATTCGAGGGCCCAATGGCTGTTTCCGCGCCAAACAAAGTTGTCAGATAGAAAAGGTGTGGAAAATTTTAAATTTTGGGCGGTGACTTGTGGCAGGATTTACGTGAGGTGCAGATCACTGATCACTGTGATCAGTGATCACTGAGCTCAGGGAGAAAAAATAACGGTCTCCACTGTGGGGACTGGGTGGTGGCCCTGGCGTCGGAAGCCGGCAACCAATGCCGGGTGCACTTTTGCATCCAAAAAAAAAAAGAAAAAAAAAAAAGGCCGGCCTGACCATGCCATTGACAAGCGTTGATGAATTTGTTGAAAGCCATGCGACAGAATCACGTTCTATTCCGCCGACAATCCCGATCTAACATGTAAGCTACGCATGTCCAGATCTTCCAGACCACTCACCTATTCCCCTGTTCGCTACTGCCTTTCCAATCCAGTCGTCAGCCACACACATCCACTTGAACAACGAAATTCTCAAGGCGTCCATGGCAAGAAAAAAAAAACATCGTACGCGGCCCAGGCAAAAAGAAAGAAAGAAAGGAAATTCAAATTTTCCCTCCGACATTTGCAAGATGCACTGAATCGCTCTCCTCCCACGGATGATCAATCTCCGTCGCCCGGATGAGCTCCGCGTGCTTGGCGCTCCTGGGTGCGATGTTGTAGGGAAAGGGCACGGGATGGCTGATCAAGCCCGCCGTGGCTCCTATCTTGATTTCGAGGGGCTTGCCCTGCTCGTCGAGCTTCTTGGTCACGTTGAAGGCGGCAATGATTCGTGAAATGGTGAGATAGAGGGTGTCGTCTGCCAGGTAGCGGCCGGGACAGATCCGACGGCCGTATCCGAATACATGGTCCGACGGGTCTGGTTCGTTCCGGGGCTCCAGAAACCGGGCCGGGTCGAACTCGGACGGGTTCGAGTGCGTGTCTGGGTTGTGCATGAAGTACCAGATGGACGGAAGAATGTAAGCGCCCTTGGGGATGCGATAGCCGGAGAGCATCATGTCCTCCTCGGTCGCGTGGGTGGTGCCGATCGGCACAACTGGCATCCACCGGAGAGTCTCCTTGATCAAGGCATTCATGTACGGCAGGTGTTCTCTGTCCCGGAAGCCAGGCAATCTCTCACTGCCCACGACGTCGTCAATTTCCCTCTGGGCCTGACGCTGTACGTCTGGATATAGAGTCATGGCGAGAACCAGGCTGTTGATGGTCGACACGGTCGTATCAGCACCGCCACCGAATAGAATGGCAGCGCTGTGTTTTATTGCTTCTTCGTCTTGTACGCTGAGCACCCGTTCCCCGCCCGCCGGGTCACCAAGCTGCTCGAGGAGACGGGAGACGTAGGAGGGTGTAAAAGTTCCTCTCGACATCTGTTGCCGCACAAAGTCGTACGGAACGTCCATCATCCTCCGACTGACCTCTCTCCATTGACGGGCTATCGCGAGGAAGGATACACCTGGGAGCCAGCTCGGAAGATGCCTCAGCTGAGGAACGATGTCGACGGCCCAACCGAACGGCAGTACCGTTTTCGAAAAGTTGTCCATGGCATGTTCGATGAGGCTGACCAGGGGATCGGCCTTGTGAGGCTCAATGGTATAGCCGTATACGATCTTGAGTATGATGGCGCTCGCTTCGCTGTGGACAAGGGGCGAGTCAGTAGCTACACCAGACTGAGGGAGATATTTCTCCCCCCCCCCCCCAAAAAAAAGGGGGCAGGCTCGATGTTTTTCAAACCTACGTCTTTATATGGTCATTCAAGCGGGCGGGGTCATTCAATACGCGCAGCAGAAAGCGTTTCGATTCCACGTCTTGGATGGACGCGAATGTCTCCACGATCATCCGGGTGCCGAATTGTTGATGCACCAGTTTGCGCTGGTAGCGATGGACAGGACCGTTCGAGATGTTGGAGGTCATGTCTCCGAAACCGCACATGCTCGCAAAGTGGAAGCCTGGCCTTGCCGACGTCTTGGAGGACTTCTTGACCAGAAGTTCCTGTGCGGCCTCGTGGGAATGGAGGATGACCAGCGTTGTTCCCAAGATGGTGATGGAACTGATGGGTCCGTACGCATCCTTGAGCTTGAGCCAGTGCTGGTACTCGGGTATATCTGGCGGAGGCAGACCAAAGACATTGCCGACGATGGGAAGGCCTCTTGGCCCAGGCGGCAAGCAAAGGCTCGACTTTGACCGAAACCGGTGCCAGTACAGGACGGTGGTCAACAGGGCAGCCAGAAGGGTCAGCGGGATCCAAAACATGATGGGCAAACCGGCCGCGTTGCTTGTTCTTTCGCTCGCTTGGGTGTGCGTGATGCTGGCGATGTAGTGGTGGCAGAACCAGCTCCCCAGATGGAAGGATTGAAGGGGGTTTTCATCTGGGCGTAACAGCCGCAGGTGGAATAGTTGAGGTGCTCCTCTTCTGGCCGGTCTGACAGACTCTGGACACGGCATATTACCTGACAGCCCTCCCATGCCTCCCATGCAGGCGCGTTCGGGCCCATGCTGCGGTGATCAGCTCGGTCTAGCCTGGAGGCGGGCGGCACTGAACATCTGAAGCAAGTCTATTCTGGCCAAAAAAGGGCCAGGCCATCGTTCCTGTCAGTCGTGGCCTTGCCTGGCCTTGCTTGGCCTGGCTGTACCGTGCTGGCGCGAACCGTGAGAAACTGCAAGCTTGCATCCATGATGGATCCGATCTCATTTGGTACAGAGGTGGAACGACATTGGGATGGCAGGCCGTTCCCGAGGCGTTGCTCTGAGCTCTGGCACAAAATCTGGACGTGGCCACGGCCCACGGCACAGAGTTGAATGTGATGTGTTTGTTAGCCTCTGTCATCCGTGCGCATTTGCGGTGTGTCGGGGCCGCGACGAAAAGTACGGGGATAATTATCAATCATATGCACGTAAAAAACGGATGTGCGCACATCACATTTGATATGGTGCGTGATTTGCCCTCTATATACCCGTGCGACAATGATCATGCTGATGCAGTGATGCGGATGCTAAATTGCTGATGCGTTACGATTGGCCAGTCTCGGCCTCCCCGCACCCGCACCCGCACCCGCACCCGCCATCATGAGACACGGCACATGGGTGGGAAAGACAAAGGGCCATGACGTCAGCCACGGGATCCCCTTCTTCTGCCCACGCTCCTGCCACGAACCTCCCAAACGATGGACAAAGCAATACAAACAACACAAACAACACGGCCCGCGCCCGCGCCCACCATGCCCCAGCCCGACGACGACGACGACGACGACGACACCCACCCCCCGCGCATCCCGATGCAAACACTGAGCCGCCCCGAGCGCATGGCCTACCGCATCGGCCGCGGCGAACAGGGCGTCCTCACGTTTGAGCCCTACAAATCCGCCCTCCTGCCCCTCTGGCGCTTCCGCACCGCCCGCGTGGCCGAGAAGAGCGCGGCGGACCTGTGGGCCCGCTTCGAGGCCTTCCACCAGCAGGGCGACTTTGTCGGCATGGACATGGCGCGCAAGTTCATCCAGATGGGCATGACGCGGGCCAGGCGGTACGCCAACCACGCCGGCGGGCGCAAGTACGACGCCCGGACCCGGGAGGAGCTTCCCCGGAGCGGCACGCACCCGGACAAGGCCGACAAGGAGGCGGCGAGCCGGATATTCAGGCAGTACTGGCAGCGGTGCAGGAGCCACCGGGGGTACAGGGCGCTCAAGGACGACTTTCTGGCGGACCAGCGACGGGCGGCCGCCGGCTCGTAGGCCCGGACATTGCGCCGCGCCGCCCGACGGGATGGAGAAGCCGAATCGTATATTATACCAGATATAGGAAACGTTGCCAATTGGCCTGCGTTTCTTGCCATAGCCATGCGTCCACAAGCAGGTCCCTCCCCCCCCCCCGCCCCAACATCCCATCATGTCTAGTGACCTGCGCGCCTCTTTCTCTTCCCAGCCACCGACTAGTTGACCTCTCCAGCGGTTCATAAACAAAGAAACAATAATGAAATCAAAACTCGACGCCGTATTTTATTTTCTGCGGCTGAACCAAAGACCAAGGGTTGGGTTCCCAGGCGCGCAGTTCCAGTCCGTTTTCAGTTGGAGCAACCCCATGACATGACATTGTACCTACCCGAGCAGACGGAGTCACCTTGCACGGCTTGCAGACACGACGACGGAGGCGGGCAACTTGTCTCCGAGCGGGCGGGAGAGAACGATGGAGTTGTGTCTTCTCTTTTCCTTGTCTCTGCGTGGTACCAGACGCCGCCCAGCCCCCTTTCTGCCCCCCCCCCCCCCCCCCCCCCCAAAAGCCCCGACCCCCGACCCCCGACCCTTGACCCCCTCGGCAGGCAGATGCAAAAAAACGTGCATCTTGATGAACAAGAAGAAGACCATGTTTCTCCTCCCGTCTCTCACATCGCCCAAGCTCGCTGTTTCTTGTATACCATCCCACGTCCATGTTCCAACGGGTACGGGGCACATCCCACATAACCCCCTCCTTTCTCTCCTCCCCTCTTCTTTTCTCGTAAAGGCGTAACCAAAACAGGGACCAGCCACATTCTGCACCACCCACACCACCACCACCACCACCACCACCCCCTCCCCATGCATACATGCGCGCACCTGCATGCATCATGTATCTCACATGATCGTCATATATCCCCCCGTTCATGCCCAAGAAAGCATCATACTTGAACCACAAAAATGTGCCCTCGTCTTGGACTCAGCACGAAAGGAAGCAGAAAGGACGACGACGACGACGACCACGACGACCACGACGACGACGTTGTTAGGGCCATCCACATGTCTCCTTTTTTTTTTCCTGCTGTCCCCCGTCGTCCATCCCGGCCCGCCTCTTCAGAAAAGCTGAATAGGGGAAGGGAGAAGGCGGGGAAGAAAACAGAGAGAAAAGAAAAGGAAAGGAAAGGAAAGGGAATGGAAGGGCAAGGGAGAGAGAATAGGAGAGGGGATACGAATAGGCGATGCAGTAGACTAGAACTGGGGACTTATTTTCATTTTTTTTTTTTGAAAAGGAGAAAATGCCGCCCGTCTTCTTCCCGTGTCCCCCGCCTCCCTTCACCCAACTCCAGCGGGCATTGGGGCGTGTAATAAAATCGTCTTCTTCGTTTGTCTTCATTTGGGGGGGGGGGGGGGGGTGTTTGGTCCTCGGTCTGGTGATTATATTCCCCATATACCAAACGAAACGAAAGCACAAGCAGGTAAGTCAGCCTCGGTCGTCGAAATCAGTTCTCCAGCACGCACGCCCTCCGACCTGTTCATGCAGCCCGGGCTGTCCCATCTCTGTCGCATACCGCGCTCTTTTCGTCCCATACCCCCCCTCCTCCTCCTCCCCGGCCATCTTTTTTTACACAAACGGTCTATATATCCCTTCCCTCTCCCCTCCAAGCTGTTTCATTCTAGGAAACAGACTTTGTATACTACCTTTTTCGCAAACCCGTCCTCTGACAACTGATTTTGGCCCGTCTCCTTCTCGCCGACAGCGACGTCTCCTCCTCCTCCTCCTCCGCCTCCTCCGCCTCCGCCCCCCCTCGACACCCAACAGCCCAGAAACAGCAGCAACAACAGCAACAACATGATAAAGTCCCTCCTCCCCATCGCCCTCATCGCCGGCACCGGCCTCGGCGTCTTCGCGCAGACCATGACGGGCACCGTCCCCGTCAAGCCGCCCACCCCCTCCATGGTCGTGCCGATCCCGGCCGGCGGCGACAAGGACTGCCTGGCCGACTACATCGTCAGGCAGTGTCTGCAAAGCGAGAACGACAAGGTGCGTGTGTGTGTTTTATTTCCTGCCAATGCAACGGCGTGTGTAAAACGCGCGGGATGGGCCTGTCTGTACAATTTGCTTTCACAACGGTATCTGCGTCTTGTGTATACGCGTCCCAACCTACCTACACTCTATGCACGCATGTACAACAACATACATAGATTCATAAACACACACACATCTCAGCAGCTTCATGACACACTCGCTAACACCAACTCCACCCCAGCTCGCCGCCTGCGCCGTAACAGATTACCAATGCATATGCTACGCATCCCAAGCCATCGCCACGTAAGTTTCTCTCCTTGCCCCTTCAAGCCCCTCCTCCCCTCCCCTCCCTCCGCCGTCCCCTCTCTTGAACCACACACACACACACACACACAAACACCACATCTTCTTCCAAAATAATACTAAAAAAAAAACACCCCAGCTGCTACAACAACTGCCCAAACGACTCCCGCGCCCCCTTCGCAACCCAAAGCATGAACGCCGCATGCGCCCTCGCAGCCCAGTACGCCCCCAAGACGTCTTCCCGCACGTCCCTCCCGCACACCACGTCCGCCGGCCCGGCAGCACAAACAACGACCCCCTCCTCTGGCGGGGGCCCCAACCCGACCGACGCCGCGACCGGTGTCTCCTTCGTCTCCGGTGGGGGGGCCGGTGCGAGCACGGCCAACGGCGCGGCTGCGGCGGTCGGGCTTGGGGATGCGGCCGGGTGGGTGGCTGCCGTCGCAGGGGTTGTTGCCGCCGCTTTGTAGGGGCGGGCTGGATGGTGGAAGACGGACGGACGAGGGATATTTGGTCGCTGGGGGGGCCGGGTGGGATTATGTGTGTGGTGTATACGGCTTTTTTTGATGAAACAGGAGACTCTTCACTGTTCTTACTGTACGTAGTCTTAATTTTGTAATTCTTATTTCGCTCGAGGGCAAATGCCATATTTCACGGTCAAGCCCTGCAGCATAATGAAAGTGAACTTGCGCTCCTTCAAGTCTTCTGCACTACCTATTAGTTTCAGTAATGCCATTTGACAGTTTTGCTTAGGCCCGACCTTTGAGCAGCTCAATCAAACCCATCGTTTCGTTTGCTTTGCAGACGCGGGCTCGCAGCCCTGACTGTCCTCCTCAGGTGACCCTTGCCCCCCTGCCTAGTGACAGTTAGGCATGTATTCCCCAGAGTTCTCCATCCGGTCTAAAATCATACAACGGACAAACACATCCCCAAAGCTCAGGCCATGAAACGAGTCCCCGAAAAAAAAAAAAAAAAAGAAGAAGAGTGATCCGCGCTTTCCCCTGTGCGCCTTTTTTATGAAGTAACAAGTCTCTACCGCAATCCACAAGAAAAAAGAAAAAACTAAACCGAATGATAAACACCTGACATTGTCTTGTTTGAGCCTTGAGACGCCGTATAATTCCGGAAAACTTTTTTTGCGCCCATTGGCGATGGACATACTGGTCCCATAAAAGTAGTGTGGGGGAACCAGAGAAGGAGAGAAGGAAGGAAAGAGAGAGTGCTTGTCGATAAGCACTCCCGGAGTGCTTCTTTTCATGAAACAAAATGTAGAATGTGACTAGAGTCAAGTGCGGTTTGAAAGAAGAATGTCAATACTCTTTCCTTGGCCAAGGATATTATCACCCAAATAGTATGGGAAAAGCTTGCATATTTGGTCGGCTTATTTTGGCGGCGAGGCCACAAGCGCTGACGCTGACAGAGAACACTTTGGTCGACGCAAGAGCATCACCAAGAGGGCTCAACTCCTACGCGACCTCATCTCCCTGCAATTCTTCTTGACGGGACCAAGAAAGGTGACGTGCTGTTTCTTCGCATCATCCTTGCGGAGCCTGACGGTTCCTGGAACACCATTGGAACCACGACGAAGAGTCCTGGAATCTTGTTCGTCGTCGAGTGTTATTTCGGCAACGTCAGACCCTGCATCGAGCTCGTCACTACCACCGGATATGGAAGATCCGTCATCCGAGTCGTCGTACTCTCCATCGTCACTGACAAGAGAGGGCGCAACATTGCTGGCCGATGGATTGGGGCTGAGGTTCGCTTCTTCCATATCGTCCTCCTCATCAGACAGGACACCGACGGAACCACTCTTGGACAGGACGCCCAAGGTGGACTCGGGAGGCAACGCAAGGGAAATGGGCGGACAACGACTTTTCCTGCTGGCCGAGTGACTCGGCGAGTCGTGAACGACGGGTGTCTTGCTGCATTGGGCTGGAACACGTTTGACAACAGGAGTGTGCGCCGGAGCCAAGTCGTCCAAGTTTGCTGTGGGAGCGTCGGTGTCATCAGACTCCTCGTCGGGAGTCATGTCTTCGAGTGAAATCCTGGTCTTGGCATCTGCAACAACATCACCAAGGTTGCCAATGAACTTGCGACTTTGCATGAGGCGGGATAGATGCGGTGTGTCAAGAGCATGGCCGAACCTGGCGGGGGCAGAAGCTGTTTTCTTCTTGGCTTCGGGCATTTGCGCACCAGGGCTACCCGAAGGTATTGCCCCAACACCCGGGAGCTTTCCTTCCTGATACAGCTTGAGCGACGCGGTGATTCTGGACTGCAACGCAAGATATGTCTCCTGATCCGAAATGTCCTGTCGTGCAAAGGGATGAACGTAACTGTTATTGCTGCTCGGCGTAGTTGCTGCCACTGTCGCCTTGTTTTCTCCACTGGTCGTTGCAGGAGCATTCCTTGTTGCAGAATGTCCGCTGTTGTGCATGTCAGTGTTATGGCTGCTGTTGTCACGGGCTTCGATCGTTTGTCCGCTTTGGAATGCTGCCTCCTCGTGGCTCTTGAAGTCACGTTTGTGGGCGATTCGGCAATGGTTGATAAAACCTTGGGTGCTGGAGAAATTCTCACGGTGGCAGTCCAGACACACGAGCTTCACCGTTTGGCCGTCTGATCGCTTGAGAACACACGGACCTGCCTTGTCCTTGGGCTGAGGATACCCGTTCGACAGAGCCTGCAGCTTTTGACCAGCATTTCCGCGAACAGGCCTGCCCTTTGACGCGAGGCCCGTTTCGGTGCAGCTGTTTCTCGTCATCCTGCCTTCAGCGAAAGACACGCGGCTTCGGGTAGAGTCGGCTGGATTCTGCCAGTCGGCCTGCTCGCCATCAAACGAGGGATCGGGAATGAGCCATTTGGCATAGTGGCGAGCGTATGGTCCGTCAACAACTCCAAAGGGGGGCGCCCATTGTGGCACTGGTTCTCCGAATCTCGTAATGACAGTAGGGCCCTTACCGGCGCTGATGTCCAGCATCTGATCCGGTGTGGGACAGTGCTGGGGATACGGTATTAAATGACACCTTCGCAGCTGTTCCAGCGCAACCTGGCATTTGGCCAACTCTTGGTTGATGAGTCGCAACTCGTCATGCTTGAGAAGTATTTCGAGTCCGACTTGATGTCCGATGACGTCGCGTGCACGTTGGAGGCGATCAACCTTTGTTGAGGCTTGAGAATCGTCGGGTAGTGATTCATGATTTGAATAACTCGACTTGAGCTTGGCGCGTTTGAAAAGCGGCTTCTCTGATGGCACATCGGGGTCCTGAATAGAATCCCAGCTCCGTTTAGGGGCCGAGGGCCTCGAGGTCGATGGTGGCAAGGAGCCTCGGGTCGCGCCAGCAGGTTGATCGCTGCCTGACGAGTCTGATATCGGATCCGCAGTCTGGTCGCTTCCCCGTACTTCGGCGCTCCAGAAGCGAAACATGAGAGCACGGTAAAGGGCAGGTCTGTTGGCTGACAACCGCCAAAAGTTGTAACGGCGATGCGGTCGCGGTGCAATCGCGATGCGATGCGGATGTTCAAACGGTTGCGACGAACAAGGAGGAATGGTTCCAGATCAGGTGGGTCTCATGCGGGAGCTGACGTAAACGGAAAAGCGGGTCCGATTATGCAAGCAGGGGGATGCCTAATGATGTGGCAGCCGGATTAGGCCCGACAGGGAAAAGGACAGCGGCTGCGTCAGAAGAGACCAAGCGTGCGTGGCGACAAGCTCCCAGGTGCCAGGAGAACAGGTCAGGTCAGGGAGGGTGAGCGCGTCAAGGAGGGCGATAGCGAGAGGCACGAGAGGAAGAGATGAAGAGCGACAGAGGGGAGGTGGAAGCGCGCAGTTTGGCAAGATGATCGAGAGCTAGCAAAAGCCTCGAGCCGTGTCTCTGGTGAGACAGGAAGTGTAAATGAGAAGAGAGAAAGAAAGGAGAAATGGCGAGGTGGTAAGAGTGGGGGATGATTAATGGGCGGGCGGCGCGAAGGAAGGAGTGAAAGAGGGAGCAAACGGGGGGAGGAGAAAGTGTTGGGTGGTGCTGGAGACTGGACTTTAGAGCGCGCAGGGTAGAGGGACTGGAGCCTGCCTGCTGGGCGCCCCCCCCCCACAGTCCACTTCCTCCCCCTTCTTCTTCGCACAACCAGCCAACCAGCAGACCGGCGCAGCGCGTACCGCACCGGCTAGGCAGGGAGTCCAGGGACTGGTCAGTGGGCAGTGGCGGTGCGTGAGTGGAAGCAGGCGCACTGAGGCTCAGGCGCAAGTCGGGCAAGTCGACTGGTGACGAATGAGCATGCGCCTCCGCATGTTAATGTGGAGCCAGCAGTGGCGGCGCAGCGCAGCACTGTGCCAGCCTGCCAGCACAAACTTACAGGCCGTCTACGTCTCCAATCACAAGTCACCAGTCACAAGTGCCACAAGTGGGCTGGCAGCTGGCAGAGTGTTCTGTGGAGAAGCGTCTGGTCTCAATTCTCAATTTCCTCGGATTTCCTCTGATTTCCTCAAACAAGGCGGCTCACAAGAACTCGCAGCGACACAGACTTGCGGTTGCACAAGCGGCGGTTAACCGTTCACAGCCGTAGTAGGTCGTGAGAGAGCCGTGAACAGCAGAACCCACGCTGCCTCCCGTTGTCAGGGTCAAAGCGAGATAAGGAAGCTTTTTGCTCATCTCGTCTCTGGTTGGCCCCACGTTCCTCCAGAAACCGAAGAGCGCGATGGGATAGTTGGAGGCTTGGAGCAATGCTACGCTTTGCTTGACTACCGACCGGCCGACCGACGACCGTACCACGACAGGAATGCCACAGCCGGTAAAAGGACGCCGCTTCCCGCCAGCATTCCGACCAATGACTACTAGTCTAGTCCTAGATGTCTGGAATCTGGAGGTGTTTGGCCGCTAGACCCCTCGCGGGCGCGGCGAAGACCTCCACGGACCACGGTAGCTCCTTGGCAGCTACGTCCGGGACTGCTGGTGTCCGGCAGCTGGCTCTGCTCGACGTCAAAGGGCAGCCTGCACTGTGAATCGGCAACTCGCAACTGGCTTGAAGGAGAAAAATAGACTTCCCGGTGGGGTGGCATGCGGTGGATTCCGTCATGCAGCCAGCCAGCCAGACAACCCTTGCACATGCCTGAATGCTGATGCTCTTTTGCTCCTCTTCCCTTTGGACTTTGACAACCATGTTTCAAGCTGTGTCAGTCTGCCAAGGGGTTCGTTGGGGGTCGACGAGCGCGCGAAACATGCGACAATTTGGACACCTCCGGGGGCGTAGCACCTGCGGCATTGCTGATCGGGGCGATTGACTCCACCTCGACAGCAGACGCGGTGCAAACTTTGTTTTCCTGTGTTTTTAAGGGCATTCGCGGTTAGGAGGGATTTGATCTATAATTATGATTTAAGGGGAGAGGCATAGTAGCAGAGGAGAAAAAAATAAAGCCTAGCCTTTGCACACGCGGCGTAGCGCTATATAGCACGAAAGAAACATAAGAGGTACATTTGGGTAGGGAGCACGCGAAAAGTGACTTGCCGGAATTAGCTAAATCCAGTGGGATATTTGAAAACTCCCTTGGGATATTTATGCGCCCAGACCTTGGAGCGCATGCTTGCTGCTTGCTGCTTGCTCGCGCTGTGGGGTCCTTTGTAGTGATCGGCGATTGATGATGTGCGAATATGTTGCAGAAGCCGGAATAGGCGACCGGTGTGAATTTTGCGCTCCCGGTACCAGCGTCATTGTTGTTGCTTCGCGTGCCGCTGTTCCGTCTGTCTATGGACGTACAGGGTAGGGGAAAACCGGACGGTGCCGAAACCAGAGAGCATCAAGGGAGGTCAGCGCCAGAGCTAGCAGGTTATCTGGCAGGTATCTTGCAAGCTGCGAAATCAAACTGTGCCTTTGTCAATCAAGCCAGAGAACACTCTACCATCCCATATTCGCACCTCGTTATTCCGTAGGGCTTGCCCGAGCAGGCAAAGCACGCGGATTACTCAGCAAACCAGTCTCCAGCCCGGACACTGCATCGGCGGGCCCCACTTATCTTTCCATCCATATGTCCAACAGTCCAAGCCATCGCATCAGCCTCGCGACATGTGACAAAAAAAGAAAACAGCATCATCCTCACCCCGAAAACACAACTTCCCCCATCCGTTCCACAACGAGAAACAGCAATCGAGCAACATGCCGCCCTCAGAAGCAAGCCCCTCGCCCGCCCCCAAGAAGCGCAAAGACGCCCCACCAGACGCCCAGAACCCATCCAAGCGTCGGAAAGCGCAACCGTCCCCCAGGATGAGCCTCATCGGCCCCCACGAAGCCCTCATCTCCCAGCTCCGACCGGCACACAACATGCTCGCCGCATCGGTCATCTCGTCCACCAAGATACGCAAGCGCGTCGCGCAGATCACGTCGCACCTATGCGGCTCCGGCTCCGGCGGCGGCGGCGGCGGCGGCGAGTCGGGCCTGCCGCCCGTGGCGGTGCTCTACGCCCGAACGGCAGAAGTGTGCAAGATGATCACCATTACGGAGCAGTGTAAGCGGCTGATGCGGGAGCAGGGCAGGAGCTGGTTTCAGTACAACCAGACGTTTGACCTGCCGGCCGGGGACCGCGGGGATCCCGGGGACCGGGACGTGGTCGAGGAGACGGTCCTGGGGGGTGGGGAGCAGGGAGGGGAGTCCTCGGATGACGGGTTCGAGGTCATGGCTAGTCGGTTCGAGAAGGCTATTGCGCCGGCACCGCGGGAGAGGGTCGTGAGGTCGATGCGGGTGTTGCTGAGTGTGCAGACGATTGGGGAGTTGAGAGGCAGGAATGGGGTCACGGTGCAGTCAAGCGAGGATGGCTCATGACATATGTAGGGAATTCTGAAAAGATGGCATAGCTATGAGAGAGGCATGCTTCTGCAGGGGCTGAAGGAAGGCTGTTTTTGGATTGCCGGGACAATCATGAATGTCTAGCGAGGGAAGGACGTGCATGGACGGCATTTGCATGGCGTTGGACGGTTGATTTTTTTTTGAAGGGTTAGGATGATGCACGATGCCCTCTTTGCAATTCTGTGGGAGTACGGGAGAGCTGTAAAGGTGAAACGAATTGACATTTATTCCTAGATGAAGTAGGTATCCAAGTGATGTAACTCCCCCTTTCCAAAAAAAAATAAACAAAAAAAATACTTGAAAAAGGACACAACGCCAGATCAAAAAGAGGTCCAGATCGAAAATACAGGTCAAAACGAAAAACGTTTTCCACTCTCCTTTTCGCGCCCCTCTCACACCACCAGTTTTTCTGCCCACCTCCAAGCATCTCCTCGGCACTCCGTAGAAAAGAGATAAGAAAAAATGAATGAACATACGTCTTTGCATCCAACCCTCTCATGCATGCCGCCCCTCACAGAGCGAACCCCCCCTCCCCCTTCCCAAATCTTCCTCAGTTATGCTTCTGCTTGTTGGAGTGGTCGGTGATGCGCAGGACAAAGTTGACCACAACGGCCAGCAGCAAGATGATGGCCAAGAAGGTAGGGCCGAAGCGGTCGTCGAATCCAGCCTGACCCCTCATCCGTATCGACTTTGCCCTCCAGTGGTACGTCACCAGCGCATACAGCATGGTCAGCATGGCGACGCCGGTAAAGAGAAACGCCGAGATGAAGGCGACGCGATCGCCAAAGTTGAGCATGCCGATGGCGAGGGCCCCGAGGATGACGGTGAAGTTGAGCCATGACAAAAAGGTGCGTTCGTTGGCGAAGAAGACTTTGGGTTCGACTCGGGTCGGCAGGGCGATGCGCTTGCCTGGATTGGGAAAAAATATATAGAAAAAAAAAACGCCCGCGTCAGTACGTCAATGCTCCTTTTGACCCCCAGTCTCTGTGTGCCATGAATGAGCAGCTTGCCAAAAAAAAAAAAAAAACATTGAAACACAAGGAAACAGACAAGAAACAAGAACGAAAACGAAGAGCCTACATCGAGGCTGGGCGACGAACCGTGAGCGGTCTGGAGAAGAGGCTGCGAAGACATGGCGAGATGATGGGCCGCCCGCGCACTCAAGGGGGGATCGGCGTTTTTCGAGCTCGGGCGAATTGTTGGATGTCCAAGATGGGCGGCTGCGCTTGCGAGGAACGAGGTCAATTGAGCTGACCGGGGCGGTGCATCAAGTTTCGGATTGAAGCTTCTGTGCTCTCTTGAACAAATATACTGGTAGGGGAGTTTTTATTTTCGGGCCTTGAATCGCGGTGTGCCAATTGTGGAGACGAAACAATCCAGAAAGGCACGATATTCAAAGGAACATCAACAAAGAAAGCTACCTGTCCCGTTTCACGGGCGGATTCCGTCGTTCTGCGCGCAACGGGTTGAGCATGAGCTGCACGTGGGCTGGGTGTTTGGCTGGCAGTCACGTGCGGCTGCACCGTGGGCCCGTGGGGGTGGCTGCTGAGCCCCTGGGGGAGAAACGGCGGCCAGTCACAGCGCCACGCCGCGCCGCGCCCCTCGAGCGCGTTTGTCTTGGCAATGGGCATGACCGACATGCCGCTCCACCTAACACAACATCCAGCGTCCGCTCCTGAAGTCAAACATCCCTCATCACGGTATTGTTCAAACATGTCTACGCCAGTATGCTGCTCGACTCCTTGAAAAGTGCAAGACAAAAACAGTCTGTCTGCGCTTGTAGCTCTGGCTCTGGACCGTGCTAACTTATTCGTGCAGCCTATTCCCTTTACTCGCCTCAAGCAAATCGCCACCGATGTACGGAATCTCTCTCCTCCGCTCTGTCTCGTCCTAAAGGACGGTCTGACTGCGGGCCCCCTTTCCTTTCAAGGAAAAAGAAAAGGAAAAAATCAATAGAAAAAGAAGAGAAAAAGAAAAACCGCCCGACGATGCGATTTGTGTTCAAGGGGAACTCTAACGGTCCGTCATGACAGGTCTGCACAAGCGCCATCGGAAGTGCCGAGTTCTACGATCACGCCAAAACCGAACAATGGAACTCGACCATCATTGTACGCCTCCTCTCTCAACGCCCATGATCCAATCCATCCCTCTCATCAACCACGCATGCCAATCTAGTCATTGTCTAACCCGTCCCTTCCAGAACTCCATGCTAAAGGCCGTCATCTCCGAGGCCACCCCTCAAGGCGCCTCTACCCCTGCATACAAATTCGCTTGCAACAGCACCATCGTCCAGCACCTGGTGCCCACCTCGTCTCTCAGCAAACCCCGCGGCGGCACCGAGACCAAGGACGAGCAGCCGCACATCTCCACGAGCTCCGAGGCGACCGCCACCGATGGAAAACCCCATGTCGGCAGACGAGGCATGCACAGCGCCACGGGAGCTTTCTGGGACGAGAAGAAGGACGGCATGTGGACCTTCAAGTACGACGGGGGTGAGGGAAAGGGCATGGACGTTGTCATTATGCTCATCTGGATCGGCATCTGAGCGGGTACGTCGGCGATGGCGCCGCGGCGGCGGGATGGGCAGGTTGGATGTATCTCGACGTTACATTTACCGACAGCGGAGTATGTCGAACTGCCCACCAGAGGGGGGCTGCACTTGTTCGGCGTTATGGGAGCCATGAGGATATGCAAGTGTTGTTGCATTGTCTCTCCAAAATATGCCAGACTTGGATTGAGATATAATGGCGTGTTGCAGGACATTGGGGATGTTTTTCGTCGTGTTCAACACTTGCCGAGTCTCGTGATGTCAGCCACCCATATACTGTTCTACTGATATGCAGTTCTTCATATGGCCAACGTGGACAGTCCTTGTAAGAACGCTGTGCTCCGCTGACGTCACGTTTTTTTGGGGCAAATGGAAGCGGCCTGTGACGAACCACCGAGTCAAGTCCCTTTGTTCCTTCCTTCCTTCCTTCCGCCCATGCTTCACAAAGTGATCCACCCCTCGCAATAAATCTGGAATTTATTGCTGGTCGACGAGACCGTCATGCTGGAAGGCTCATTGCCCGGTGCGAGGGCTTCTTTTCCGTTTTTTGCCTTTCCGCTGTGTTGAGGCGTCGACGGCGCCGTGCACGCCGAGCCATCCCAGTTAGCAGTACCGCAGCTTGTCGTTTCCCGCAAAGCCCCATATGGACCGGATCATCACGATAGAGTTGCAATAGATGCAATGTGCTGCCTTCGACTACCGCACATGCTATCATCATTGCTATGGCGCTCACTGCTTGATGAACCGCCCAGATAAGAGAGCTCGGTTTTCGACGCCACGCAGCCGGACTGCCGATGGACCGCCGATGGAAGAGTCGAACTCAATCCAGACCTGGCACCATCAGCAGCAGCAGCACCACGGTCCACGCCCACCACGCCACCAGCACGACCGATTGTGAGACAATAAGGCATCCAATCAGATTTCAATTGACTACGACTCTACAGACTACCACTGGTCGAGGACTGCCGCATGCTACAAGGACGCCTGATTGTAGTACGGACCACGCGAGCGGGCCTTGCAGAAACAACCCACGAATCTGGCTACGGTAGAATTGAAGGGAAAAGACGGGAGCTAGACTCCGCACTGACGCCGAAATCCTGGTCTGCTTGCAGAAGGATAGGGCATCAAGCGGCATCAAGCGGCTCAGGAGTCAGGAGTCAGGAGAGAAGTTGCGCGACAGTCAGTCACGAGACGAACCTAGCCGAACTCGGCGGCCCTTGTGTGCAAATACGGATTATCGGCCCCCTTGGCCAGGGCGAAAGTCCCATCTTCTGTCCCGCATGATCCCCTTGTTCCGGGCTAGCCAATCATGTTCACGAATGCGTGTCAAGATGAAAGATGGATGGACCCTTTGACTCAACCTCTACCACACTCACCTCATGAACTGAAGTGTTGCGCGCAGAAAAGAGTGCAGGTTGGGGCTCGTTCGTCTTCAGCTTAGCATCCATCCATGAAGAGTCGCCAGGCCGTCAATGCCCGACACCAACGCGGATCATGGCCTCGCAGCCTCGCTCCTCCAAAAGCCCCCGCGGCACGGAAAGCAACGAATTGGGGACATTTGCTGCAGCAGTATCAGGACCAGACCGGGCCAGAGACAGGACAAAGAAAAGACAAAAAAGACACTCATTCGCCGGAGCGTCTCGGCCAAGCCAGGGGTCAAAAGAAGGAAAAAGAAAAACGACAATTTTTCATTTCTATTTTAAAACAAAACCCCACGATGTGGATCATGACGTCCAAAAATCCGACCACACCCTCCCTGCCCAGGCACGCACACACACACGCCCCCCCCTTTGGACCGACCGCCTCTTTTGTCTGGGATTGCCGCGACCAAACCCCCTCCCGCCCCCCCGGACTGACTGACCAGACGCTACATCGAAAGGGAAAAAAAGAAAAAAAAAGTAGAAAAGAAGAATGCTCGCAGTTGCCTTTGTTATACAACAAACCCAAAACGGACCATGAGGCCTTTTTTAAGCTTTTCAACGTCTTTTTTGTGTGTAAAACGGCAGTCCCGGGGCAGGGGGGAGGGGGCACGGACTTAATCGGCTCACATCCAATTTCACCCCCGTTCCAGAAAAAGAAACGGGTCACGCGTCCTCCGGGGAACAAGCCGAATTTTTCATTCTTCGCGAGGCTTCTTGTTTGTCTCTTGTCATTGTCCCTCTCCTCGGTTGCTGCGCCCTCGTTAGTTAGCAGCGTTTGATTTGTTTTGCCTCAACGATAACGACCTCACGACACGAAACGGCGGAAGAAGGCTTGCGCCAGTCTCCTGCCTCCCCTTTCACAGAATAAAAAAAAGAAAAGAAAGGAAAGGAAAACTCGGAACCTGTCGCCTTCTTTGCATTCACCATGGTGCAGGTGCTCGCTGCACATCCGGCTCTGTCGTCCGCCGGGGCCACCGCCGGCCACGAACAACGCGACGTGGGCGTCTCATTGGTGTCGTCGTCGATGTCGTCCCGGGATGAACACGCCCAGCGCATGAGGGACCTTGCTGTGAAGCGCAGCATGGTGCGAGCGCCGCGAAGAGGTTGGTCTCTGTCCGACTACCAAGGCCGGAGCCAACGTTACGACGACGACGACGACCGGTATCACCATAGGCAGCCCGCGCCTCATAATCAGCATCATCATAACCAGCGTTACCTGTCCCAGCCGGACCGACAAGCATCCATCCCCGAAAACGCCATTCCGCAAGCATCCGATTCGCGGCCCAGCTCACCGGCCTATTCCATCGTCTCTTGCTCGTCGTCCTCGTCCGGCTCAAAGCTCGGATCAATGGTTGACACCACTCGTCGCCCCAAGATCGCGCCCCCTCGCCGGTCCTACTCCGTCACGGACAAGGAACCCGAACCAACCCATCATCACCCGGGGATCTCATCAACCATCCACCTCCTCGACCTCCCCTCGGAGCTGCACTACACGCTCTTCGACTTTCTCGACCCCATCGACGGCGCATGTCTCGGCCTCGCCCACCCCAACCTGTACGCCATCCACCGCCGAAAGAACGGCTCCGTCCCCCTCTGCAGCCGCTACTCCGGCCCCAACGACTTGGAATGGGCGTGGCGCGGCGCCGGTCCGCTCCTCCGCCGGGAAACCCGCTCGTCCTCCTCCTCACCCGCCGACCTAAACACCCCCCGGCCAGGCATCAAGGCCCTCGACAGGCTCCGCGTAAAGGGCCAGGTGTACTGTCGCAAGTGCGGCATCTCGCGCTGCGAACTGCACCGCCACCTGAGGGACTGGATGGGCAGCGAGTACGAGTACTGCGAGATCCGCAAGATATTTGGGCGCAGGGCCCACGAGGCGGCCAGGCCGTATTGCTACTTGAGCTCGCCCAAGAATCCGCATCGCTGTGGTCGGCACGGCGGGAACGGGAAGAAGGTGTAATGTCTGGGTGTGCTTCGCCGTCGCTCCGTAGGGTCTACCTTTTTGTTTTCGAGCGTTTGAGCGAGCGGTGATTTCGAGATTTCGAATAGGAAGGATCTATGTGCTTGGAATAATCGGATATTGCATGCATTTTCAGTCCACGGCGCATAGCGGGGTTGTTTCATAAAGGATAGATACCAAGAAGCCGGTTGGATGTTTTTTTTTTTTAATTTTTTTTTTCTATTTTTTTTTTGTTGTTGGTAGTAAGTAGGTCGGGAAGGGGGGGGGGGGGGGGGGG